>BJBW01000673.1:254164-480206 GCA_004320125.1 Scolopax mira | reverse complement strand
AACCAACCAGTTATAACATCATAGAAAGCTATCAGATTATGCTGCTCCAAATACAGCTGGAGTCTTCCTGTATAAATGTGGGAAACAGGGAGCAATGATTAACAGTTAATCTGTGGGATACAGCAACAGGGCCAAGGAGCCTCAGATACACCCATAATGAGACACCCACTCCTTTCCCTCCAGGTCAGTGCTGCAGACACAGTCAGAGGTCTAGCGAAGCTCTGAGCAATGGAACAGTCCCCAGAGCAGTCTTCATCTGCTCACAGGACTGAATTCCTGCTTACCACTACTATCAGACAAAACACTAAAAATCAGTAGATTCTTCCTCCAATCTTTGCACAGAAAACTGCCAGAGAAGCTAAGCATAGTGTCAGAGCAAAGGTGGGATTTGGCTGGAGCAAAGGTAGCTACAAAACAGCCAGGGTGCCCTCCCTGTGCAGTCCTTCAGCCTGGAGCTACTGTTTATAAAATCAAATCAACTCTCTGCACATCAGGGTGGTTAGAAGGGTCCTGCCAGCAGGCTGGGGTTTGTCTCTTATTAATGGGGATTCCTGCCAGCCTTTCAGTGGTATGCAGAGATCCTGAATGGAGAAATCCAAATGCTGCTGGCAGCCAGGCTGCTTTCCCCAGCCCTGCTACAGGTCAGAAGAGCAGCCCTGAAACCACTGCGATGGGATGCTCCGGCAGCCACGCATGAACTGCGAGCCGAAGCTGCCCTCCACCGGATGGAAGGGAAACAACTCCCTGCAATGGGAAAGACAACAGCTATGTAGTTTTTCAGGTGCGGGTCCCTTACTTTCCCATAATTACGATCAACTTTCACTTTTCTCAGTGTTATGTTGCAAGCACCAAATGTAAGGACCAGAAGATTTCAAAAAAAGCAGCAGCCTGGGGAGTATGGAAGCATCCTGTTGTCTGACAGCACCAAGCCCTGACACCCAAAAGCCAGATTGCATTCAAGTGTCTTGAACTAATTAACTGAAACAGGGCCTTCCCTCCCACTGCTGATTTTTCTATAAACAAGAAGCACACACTAGAAAGTGAAGCCCCATACATTTTTGCTAGATAACAATGCTACTTGAAAGTTGATGTTTAAATATGGGCTGAGAACTAAAGTAACCTTTACTTTCAGGCAGTTGACACACAAAAAGGATACAATCACTGTATTTTATTAAAAATAATACTTGTTAAAACTCCACTCAACCATCAACATCTATACTTTAAAATCCTGAATTAATTAATATTCATGTACATCTCCAGTTTTTGTTTCATGTACCCTTATAACAACTAAGAAAAGAATCCCCTAGCCAGCCTTGTGTCAATTGGCCAACACAGAACAGGCACCAACCACAAAAGAATTAAGGAAAACCTTTTCAGGTTTCAAGTGAGAGGAAGAAAATGTTTGAGATTTTCTACAGAAATTAATTTGGCACAAGACTGCCAAAATGCCCAGGTGATGATGATCACCATATACAGTGTATGCCATGTACATAAGTGCACCATGCTTATGGTGCTAGGACAAGGATCATGAAAATTAAAATCGATGACATTCCACTTAGCTGCCTGAAGTTCATGAAAACTGGTTTGTAATGAGACAGCACCGCTGTACGGATGAGAAGAGATGGGCCCCACACATGTAAGGTGGCCCAGGGTCCCTGTGAGAGGCAGTGTCAGGCAGCACAGGCAGGCCAATGGGGACACCTAGCTTGCACTGACACTTGCTAGTGGCACTGATCCCTTCCAGGACAAGCCTGATTCCTGAAAAACTTCCCCCAATGACCTTTAGCCCCTGTAGAGGGGCTCTAATGCTCACAAAGGTTGAAAATAAAGTTATTTCCATGCTAATCCGAATCTGCAAAAGCAAACGTCCCTAATAAAAGAAGCAGAACAAAATAAACACTCAAAAGTTCACAAAGTGGGGTTTTTTTTAACCCCACCAGGAATCTACCAGGAAGATTACAGCCACGTGCACTTCCATACCTGCAAAGTTCTTCACCACACCACAGCTTTTGAGCTTCTTTTACCAGTAATAAACACCATAGGTAAATTTAGCAAATTTCTTTCCTATTGCAGCACATAAGAGGAGGTGTCAGACCACTGTGATGTGCCAGGCAGCAGAAAGCAACCAGGGAAGCAGCAGGCATGTGTTCTATCCTGCTGTGACAGGGCTAGACTCCTCACTCTTTTCCTCTACTGCCCCAAGCTTGCTTTTCCCTTTCCCAAGGTCTTGCTCTATATTGAGCATGCCCCAAGTACACTGATTTTCCTATGAATTTTACACTGCTCCAGATTTCCATTTCTCAGTTGTACAATGTTTCTTAAAAGCAAGCTATGCAGTGCAGGCTGCTTTTCAGCATGCTCAGCTCCAAAGAGAGGACCACTGGGAGACAGACTCCATTTCTCACTTCAAATTGTTTTTACATTTTTTTAAAGTAGGTGGAAGACGCAATATTCAACAAGGTCTCCTTAAAAACAGTGTGAGTAGTTTTTGTAGAAATGGAAAGCAAAATTTTGAGTTGTGGTACCATCCTCTACTGCCACCAGCAGTCAGGTATCATCAAAAACTGGGGGAAAGCAAAATACCCCTTAGAAGCTCCGTCAATGACTGCCACAAGGCCAACACCAAACAAGTAGGCCACTTACCCGAATTTGGTGGAGAGGACACCTCCCAGGGCAGAGCCAATGATGATACCTATTCCAAAGCAAAGACCCAGCTTCCCCAAAGCATCAGCACGTTGGGAAGGAGCAGTCATGTCTGTAATAACCTTCTGAGCACCTGCAAGGGAAAAAAAAATTATTCCTTGAAAGAAGCTTGCCACAGGGCCTGAGCAGCAGCCATACAAATTTTTAGACCACAGAAACAGTGCCTGCCAGAAAATAGTCCTTACAAACCCAGGGCAAATGTTCGTGCACATGAATTGGTTCAGCCCATCAGCCACAGAAAACAAAACCACGCCAACCACTTCACAAGTTCAAGAGGAGGCTTAATACTCTGTCAACTTGAGTCCTCTTGCACAAGTTACGTGGACTTCTAGTAGCTAAAGGTTGCTTATAGCTTTTACTAGAAACGTCTAGGAAAGACCAATGAAAGCAGAACAGCTTGGTAGGTAACAGAAGGTATTTTGTAATCACATTTCATTTTGACCAATATGCTTATTTTCCCAGGAGAAAGGGAAAAGCTGTTCTACAAAACATCCTGTTTGAAAGAAGGCAGCTGAGAAGTTTGAGAGAGCACTGCTGCCCACAAGGATTCATCACCTATGTCTGGATGATGAAGTCCAAGCAATTTGCTGAAGATGATACAGGAGGATGAGCCTGGGACTACAGGCTACTACCCCTGTTTTCCTGTTCCTTTCCATAACCAATACATCCACTGCTTCGCATTCTCACCATTTCATCCCTGATGACCATCAAATGTTCCTCTTGCCTTCCTTCATGGTATTGAGCCTGTTGACTTCCAGCAACATGAGCAAAAGGAGAAGAATCAGGCAATACAACCAATTTGGAAATCCCTGACTCAGCTTACCTGGTAACCCATGCATGAACACTGCTGGAAGCCTGGAGAGGAAGAGGAGGGGGATGCTCGTGGAGATGGACATCAGCAGGAAGAAGGCACTTCCAGATGCACAGGAAAGAATTAAGGCTGCTCGGGTGCCAAATTGATCTGCAAACCTAGTACAGAAATGGTACAAAGTTGTCAGAAGTGGAACTGTGCAGGTTGTTCCAAATGGATGTGGTTGCACGGCCATTTCACTCTCATTTATCTGCCACGGGAAGTGCTAATTAGTTTCTCAGAAGTGCTTAGCTCCCAAAAGAGGACTAGATATTCAGGAGAAGCCCTGCTCACTGGTTCTGGGAGCTGGACCATCTCTATTTCTGACTACCAGCAGTGCAAAACTTGTAAAAAAGAAGAAAACCAAAACCAAACAAAAATACCCACCTCCCCAAAAAAACAAAACAAAGAAAACAAAACAAATAATCAAAAAAAAAAATCCAGTAGCAAGACTGAAAAGAAAAGCTAGATTTTCTCAGCCTCATTTTAGTTTCCTATCACTGGGTTACCCTGCTCTTTCAAATTTTTTCTGCTTTTTTGGAAATGCATTCCTCCACCACTTGAATTTTTTTGGGTGATTTAAATTTCATTAGGAAAAGGATATGAAGGGAGAAGAAAAACCTAAGTCTTTTCCACTCTTTTCTTGTTTTGATAGATGAGCTTATAGATGCATCAGTTCTTAAAGATTCATACAAGTCCAGCTTTGTATTAAATACCAATGCAGATACAGTGAGATTCAGCTGTAGAAATAACATGATCCTCAATTATTTTCATTGACAGCTCTACTTAACATCAAAAATACCCTCTTTTTAAGGTTTCCTGGTCACAAGAGATTTCTAAGGTTACATGGTTATAAAATGTTTGCAGGATTAAGCTGATCGAACTCAGGCTCTGAGGACTCTGATGGTCTAAGCCTGTTCCCAGTACATTGTTAGGCTTAAATGTGTGTCATTAAAACATAGCTAAGTTAATATAAAGGCTGCTTCTATGTTGTGGTATTTCTAATTGTAGTATTTATTTCCCCCTTGCCCATTTATGAAATCTTCAAACATTTCAACGGGACCATGAAGGAGAACTAAATTATTTTTCTATTAAAGTATAAAAATGTCTGGCCTTTTTCAGCTATGAAAAGGTTCATGAGAATTATTCTCACCTACCTTCCAAAAATGGGACCTCCCATGAGCTGGAGAACACCAAAGGTTGTCTGGAGGTAGCCAAACCCGACTGAATCCAAACCAAGGCTCTTTGCCAAGTACTAAAATAGAAGAAAAAAAAAAATCACAAAACAACAGGTCAGGGGATATGAAGTATGCTATATTTCTGAATAAAGAGCTTAATGTCTGTGTGGGGAGGACTAACTCCAAACAAGCACTTCCTTTGGGTCCAGATACCTACAGATGAAATCTGATTAATAAAGCAGGCTCCTTAATAAAGACCAAAAGTCTCTGTCCCACACCACCCACTAAAGAAGATCAGGGGGATGTGACCAAAACTATCCGTTTTGTACCAGATGACAAATCTGAATCATCCGTTACCTTTACAGCTGAACATACACAGCTACTGCTAAGGAAGATGAGCTAGACTTTAAGTAGCCTTCCTGTGCCCAGACCCTGCACCTAGGGCAGTCTAAGCACCAACCAGGGGATGAATGTGGTAAGATCTGGAGCTGTTGTTTAATTGAGTAAGCTGGAATCAGTGCAAGCATAGCATGGGCAAAATATTGCCTTTATTTATAGTCTAGATGGTATTGGGTGGAGAGCGGATTGAGAGCAGCCTTGAGGAGAAGGACTTGGGGGTGCTGGTGGATGAGAAGCTCAACATGAGCCAGCAATGTATGCTGGTAGCTCAGAAAGCCAACTGTGTCCTGGGCTGCATCAAAAGAAGTGTGTCCAGCAAGTCAAGGGAGGTGATTCTACCCTTCTACTCTGCCCTGGTGAGATCCCACCTGGAGCACTGCTTCCAGCTCTGGAGTCCTCAGCACATGAAGGACATGGACCTCTTGAAATAGGTCCATAAGAGGACTACAAAGACAATCAGAGAGCTGGAGCATCTCTGCTATGAGGACAGACTGAAAGAGTTGGGGTTGTTGAGCCTAAAGAAGAGACGGCTCCTGGGAGACTTTATAGTGGCCTTCCAGTATCTAAAGGGGACCTATAGGAGAGATGGGAAGGGACTCTTTATCAGGGAGTGTACTGGTAGGATGAGGGGTAACGGTTTTAAACTGAAAGAAGGGACATTTAGATTAGATATTAGGAAGAAATTCTTTACAGTGAGGCTGATGAGACACTGGAACAGGTTGCCCAGAAAAGTTGTGGGTGCCCCATCACTGGAAGTGTTCAAGGCCAGATTGGATGGGACTTTGAGCAACCTGATCTAGTGGGAAGTGTCCTCGCCTACATCAGGGGCATTGGAACTTGATGATCGTTCAGACCCCTTCCAACTGTAACCATTCTATGATTCTATCCAGAACCTGAGCTTGCAAAAAAACACAGAATCACACATCGAAGACACACGATCTTTTGCATTTATTTAAAAACTGTATGCTCAAGAGACACCTATTTCAGGCTCAGGGAACTTCAGGCTGGTTTAGTCCCAGAAGAAGGGAGCAGTTTGCCTCTGGAGACACCAAGTCATCAAAGAGATCTCCCAGAAGGAACAGGCTCACCAGAGATGGGGTTGGACAGGCAGGCATATTATAGATACAAGAGCAGGAAAGTTGCCTGAGGGTTTTGTTCAACAGCCAGCTGAATATGAGCCAGCAGTGTGGCCAGGTGGCCAAGAAGGCCAATAGCATCCTGGCTCACGAGTCTCATGAGGAGCAGCTGAGGGAACAGGGGTTGTTTAGCCTGGAGAAAAGGAGGCTGAAGGGAGACCTTATTGCTCTCTGCAACTACCTGTTTGGTAGGTCAAGCATAAATAGCCTCAAGTCGCACTAGAGGAGGTTTAACTTTGGATATTGGGGAAAAAGTCTTCACTGAAAGGCTTCTCTAGCATTGGAACACGCTGCCCAAGAAAGTAGTTGAGTCACCATCCCTGGAGGTATTTAAAAGCTGTGAAGGTGTGTCACTTAGGGATGTGGTTTAGTGGTAGATTTGGTGGTGTTAGGTTTATGGTTGGACTCAGTGATCTTAAGGGTCTTTTCCAACCTAATTGTTTCTATGAAAACAGACACAAGAGTCCAATAAGTGAGAAGCAATGATTCCTACTCACAGCTGGTTTATTAAGCTCTCAGAAAAACCCACCTCTGATCTGAAACCTCTGATTTCTGCTGCCTGATTTTTGGGTCACTCTCCCACTGCAAGCAAGAGGGCACAAACTACATCAGCTTCACCCAGGGTCATCAGGCCAGGAAAGGGCTCTAGGTACTACTGCAGTACCAATAATCAACCAGCTTTTACTGCCCAGGAATACCCTGAACGCAGTCACAGTTTGCCTCAATCACAGGTAGGAATACAATTTCCTCCCTCCTGCTAGAAATGCTCTTCTGATGTTGCTGGAAAACTACATAGCCAGGCACTGAAGGCAAGACATGCTGTGAAGCAGAACAACCCATACTTACGGGCATGACTCCCATCTGCATGAAGAGAAAGGTGAGCTCCAGGGTTGCAATCAGGTAGGCAACAAGGATTGCTTGTCCCCTTTTGACCTCTCCCGAGTACCCACTCTCCCCCAGGGTCTCAGTCCTCATTGCTGAGGCTTCTTCACCTCCAGAGCTTGCTTTTGAATTCATAGTGCTCATGGAATAGCTTACTGCAGGCTGGTTGGCTGAAAAACGACACAAATCACAAAGGTGCTTTCTAGCTGGGAACACAGAGCATGGGTAAGGTGCAGAAGCTGTGCATACAGTTCAAAGCTTACTGTGAAAGGTGTTGAGTCAGCATGACACAGATTTTTTTTTTTTTCTTTTTTCCTCCCCTTCACTTACTTGCCAGGCAGGATTAAAGGTAACCAGGAATCAAACCACAGATCCTATTCTTCAGCCTCATCCCAGGTAGGCTTATTGTTTCCAGGACCATCACAACAAAGTCCAGCTTGAGAGACCCAACAAAGTGAAAGTGGACATTGCCCCAGAGGAGAGCACATGACAAACTCTTCAACTCTTTAACTGTTTCACTTCTTTCAGTTTTGTTGTCTCTGGTGGCTTACAAGAGATGACTGTTTTAATTCTCCCCCAAAGATATTGTTTTTGAAGATTGCAAGTGAAGCTTACAGCAAAACAGCTATATCCAAGTCCTCATTCTTCTTACAGTAGATTTATATGGAAAGAGCCTAAGTCTTAGTGCAGTTAGAGTTGCTCTCATCAACATCTCTGAGATGTTTTCCCTCCTTTGCCAGGTGCTGCAAATTTATATAATGACTGAGCTAGTAAATGGTGACATGTGACTCCAGTCAGACTACAAATTACCAGCCAATGCCAAAAACTTTATAGAAAAAATTCCACAAAAATCATGAGGCTGACTGCAAACTGGGGAATTAAATAAACAAGACTCATTTGTCCTTTGGGGGTTTTGTTTACTTGCCTGCTTGTTTACTTAGGGTTTTATTTGTTTGTCTGCTTGCTTTTTTGCTTGGGGGTTTATTTGTTTGTTTTCTTACTTGTTAAAGCCTGGAAGTCTAGTTGAGCATTATCTTTATTTTAAAAAGAAAAATAAAACAGAGATCCCAATGCTCTGATTTTGTAGGATCACAGGACTTATGGTAGGAAGGACCTCAGGAGATCTCATCTACCCTCCTGCTTGAACAAATCAGCTCAGCTGTGACTTTTTCTAGACAACCATTGAAAATCCCCAAGAAAAGAGATGTGTCCTCTTTCTTGGTATCTGGAAAAGAAGTTCTTCCTAACATTCAATGTGGATTTCTCAAGCTATGGCTTGAGTCTGGCTGCATCGGCTCTGGAACTGCCCTTCAAGTAGTTGCAGGTAGTTCTTAGAGCACCCCAGCCTCCTCTTTGCCAGCCTGAACGAGCCCAGTTCCCTCTACCTCTGTCAAAGGTGATGTACTCTAGACCCCTGACTTTCTCAGTAGCCTTCCCTTGGATCCAATCCAGTTTGTCCACAACCTTCTTGAACTGGGAGACACAACACTGGGTCAGCCTCACCAGTACCAAACAGAAGGGAATAACAACTTCCCTGGATGCCCTGGCCATGCTCCTCCTCAAATGGTGCATTACCTGTTTTGCCTTATGCCTGATGAGTGAGCACCGTTCGCTAACACAGCATCACCATCACCCATGGTCCTGCCTCTAGGGTTGCTATGTGTCTGGTTGGTCCCCAACCAGTATTGCTGCAGGTGGATATTATGCCCCAGGCTTGGGGCAAATTGCCGCCACTTTCAACCTGTTGAAAACCTTGAGGTTTGGTCCTCAACCTGGTCCAACCTTGGTTGGTCCAGCCCTCACATTTCATGCAGACCCTCCACCCTGAGGCTCTATCATTGACTGCGTCAGTCAGTCCCTCTAATTTAGTAACATCTCTGCTTAGAAATGGAAGCTCCACTCACCATGAAGGTTGATGCAGACACAGCAACACAGGGACACACACAGATGTTTGCTGGCTTGGATCCAGAGTGATTATCAGGGCTCCCAGGTTTCCAACCAAGCCCAGGAAAAGAGAACTGTAGGATTTCCAGGCACACCTTTTTATTCAACACACATCACCACAGAGTCCCAGGATTTGGTGAGGGCTGCCAGGCTCTACCTTCTGGCAAAGGAGGCAGAAGACCAAAGGCTTAATGTTTCACCAGGAGTGGGTACCATATTGCTGGAGGCTGCACAGAAACAACCATTTGCAAACTAAGCCAGAGCATGAGTAAAAAAGCACCTTTAAAGAATGACATTCCTACAGCAATACTAGTGCTCAAAGAGATCCAACTTACAATGCTCTAGAAATCATATTTGTTCCCGAAGAAGGAAGATTGCCCAGCATGTATTCCCAACCTAGCAAAGCGTCAGTGCTCAACATTTGGTTCATCTCAGTGTGAAACAATGGATTTGCCTGCACTTTGAATGTCCTGTAGCACAGCACCAACATTGTCACTCCCTGGTTTGCTCTGGACAAGCACAATGTACAAATTACCAACATTGAATAGAAGAGTAAAATTAATGACAGAACTCAGAACTCTGTTTATGGAGGTTTTGAGACAATCAAAAAAGCAACTCATGCAAATGCAATGTAAAACACTACTTACAGGAAATGTTGCTGACTTGGACTTGAAAAGTGTCAATATTTTGACTGGTGAGTTTGTCTCGGCAGCAACTGAAAACAGATCCCAACAAGGCTACTGAGGGAAGCAATGGCTTGCAGATGCAGCCACTTTCCACCAGATCCACAAGCCTTGTCCTGCCCAGGGCATGCAGTGCAGACAGCTAACCGGCCACATGCTCTCACTCAGATTTAGCTTCTTTTACTGGCATTTACATGGGAAACAGAGTAGGAAAAAATGGAATTTAATTTTCAGCCTTTCGGGCAAAAGGCATAATTCCAAGAAGCAGGGACCCAAACTCAGTGCCTGGTGTGGAAGTGACCATGGTGAATGAGCTACAATCACCAGACACAGTTCCTGTACATCACTGGATGCCTCCTGGTGGCTCAGTGCCCAAGCCTGCTCCTCAGCATTCCCGATCTAAGTGATCCTCTTCCAGTGATAGTCTCTTTGGACAGGATCATTTTCTCCCCATCCCTGTGCTTTGGCACGAGCAGGACAAAGGGAAGACTGTGTCAGTTTTAAGCCATCTTTACAAACCATGAGCCAGGCCACGTCTATGCTGCCCTGGCCCCAAGGACACCAGGATGAGCTGTATTCTCCAAATGTGGCCAAGATGTTGGCAGGCCCAGATCACCTCAGTGTCATCCTGCAAGGTCTTCTGCACAGGAATTTGGTCTCTCTCCCTATGAATCAGTCAATCTAGGGGCTAAACATGGCAACATGAACAGTGATGGAGAAACAATCAGTGTGAACACCACAAAGCAGATGATAACCTTCCTCCTCTTCCTCCCCTGGGTGAGAAGCCTGTTCGAGAATATCTGCAGGAGCCAAAGTATGACACAGATTAACTCCTTTCCTACCTACCTCCACTGAAGATCACATTTGCAGACATCCAGCTGGGGGTCAGTTCATTTATACATGCAGTGATAATGCATGCAATTAATGTCAGATGGCATAGGCTGCCATTGCATTTTTTTTTATCTAAAGGCTCCTCCTGGCTCAATTTTAGACTACCCCACAGGTAGCGCTCTGTTACTGACAAACCATCTTCAAAAAATAAAGATTAATTTTAAAAATGGGGAGAAATAGGTTATGAATAGGAAATTAATTTTCTTCTGTAGGACAAATAAACTTTAAATGTACAGATATTCCAGTGGGACTATGGTGAAAGCAAGCCAGGAGATACAAGTCTTGTGATGGAACTGCAGATTAGGCCATTAGCTATGCATTAAGCCTTGATAATTATTCTCAACATTTTGGGAGTATTTATTGTTGCCTTCCCTGGTACATCTTTCCCAAAGCCTATTTATTTGGTGATCTCTGGAAAAACAGAGTGTGAAACCTGAGAACACCTTTACTTAAAAAAAATATATAAAATTATAAAGACTTACTGTTTATGTTACTTGGGTAGAAATCTTTTGTAAATCACCGGAAATGGGAAGCAAGGCCAGCATACACATGGGGAGGGGAAATCCACCCATAGCAATACTAGCAGTTGAAAAAGTTGGGTGAAGAAGGATAAATTGTGGGGAAATAAATCCCAAAATCCTTCTCTCAACTTGTGTTTTTTCACAGAGAAAACTTAATATGATCTGTAGCAACACGAGGTACCCTGGATGGGATTCACCTGTCTGCAGAAGGTCAAAACAAGATTACAAAAGAGCCTTGAGAAGGATGGAAGCGCAGATGTGCTGCCCAGAGATGAAGGGCATATCTCAGGCCTCAAATCCTCTATGAATTCAATCTGGTAGGTCTTTCAGGCTACACACAAAAAAAATAATAGTGGGATGAACCAAATCTTGCTCCAGTGCAGATTAATCACAAATCTTTGCTCTTGTGGATATGCACCCATACTTACAGCAAGTGTGAGAGCTGGCTAGGAATGCCAGGGAGGGAATCACTGCCTCTAGGGTCCAGCAAACCTTTTATTTCTCCTTACAAAAATAAACTGCATTTCTATGGTCTGTGTGCTGGGGGGTGCCAAAAGGAACATGAGGTGTGAGATGAAAAGTTAAGAGTATACCTCATGTCCTTGCATGGACAAGCAAGAAGCAACAAAGGCAACCCTTTCCCTAGAGAATCGCAAGGCCACTGCACCAAAACCAGTGAGGCATGCAGGTACTTGAACAAGGAGGGACATAAAAACCCTTTACAGAGACACAGCCCTCAAGGAGCTTTTGTTCTGGTGATGTTTCTTAAGTTTGGTAACACGAGAGAGGAAATGGAAGAAATATCTCAAAGTGATTCCCCAATATGAATGTTGAATTGCCATAATGTGGGAAACCACTCAACACCAGCCATGGCTGGTAGGAGCCATCAAATCCACAGGATCTGACTAATCCATCTTTTTCCCTGACCCCAACACTGGGGGAACTGGTCTCATTTGTAGTATGGTGAAAGATTTATACAGTTAAGCAAATAAGAGCAGAGTCGGCCTGGTATTGACAAAATTACGTCCTGTGTTGGTTGACTGATTTATTCCTTTGTCTAATTGTGTTCACAAAAAAAGCAGCTCACTAATGAATGGAAAAAGACTCGGCCAGCAAAAAAAAAGCCACGTTTAGTTTACAAAATAGCACAGTCTTCAGGGATTTTCATAAAAACTACAGAGACAGTCCAAATCGGCAATGAAATCAGATTCCCAGTGGCTGCTGTACTCTTCTGGCTCTTTCTATGTGTGTATTAAATTGCAAAAAGCAATTCTTTATAATTTGTTTTTATAAAAATGCTGGTGCGCTTATTTTGCCTGGCAAATGATTTTGTGAAATGGAAAAGGCTATTGTTCATTCTTTTGGTAAAGCCTTTGTTACTTAGCATATTAAACTGCAAATCACATTTTATCTGAAATATGACTTGTTATTATTAACTTTTTAATGGTAAAGCCCCACAACTCCAGCTAATATTGAGACCCTGCTTGGTGCCCTGCAAACACAAAAAGAGGTTGAGACTCAGACAAGGGAAAAGAATTAGATCCTCCTTGTCTTGCAGATGGGACCCTAATAGACAGAGGGGTTTAATGACTTCCCTGAAATCACAGAGGAAGTCTGTGGAAGAGACTGGAGTCTGACTTGATCATCCTTGATGATGCCAGTCCCATTGTTTAACCACAGGGCAATTTCTCCTCTCTAATATTCTGGAAAAATTAAACCAGAAGAGAACATTTCTGAATACTGGAATTTGACAACAAAATATGCAGATTGGGCAGAGACTGTGTCAATTGTACAAGAGTTTTGGAAAAATCCCATGGCCTGAGTTCAGCAGATTTACACCAAGAATAACTTGACCAAACAGGAATAAAAAGCTCAGTTCTTTGTACCCATCCAGTCTCATCGGTTCCAGCAGGACCTCATTGGGGCAGGAGCCCCTCATGCTGGCTCACACACTTACGATGATTTCAGCTGAGCTGGAGGACTCATCTCCAGCGTCATCTCCCAGGTGCTGCCACCTCTATGCCAAAATCTCTCCTGAACAAACAGAAACCCCTCAAATTTCAAGTTTTCACCCAGGTCTGCTGGCTGAGCTCTCTCCTGGACAAGGCGATGATCTGCCCTTCTTCTTCCCAATGCTCAAGTCACACTTATTTTAAGCAAGTGTGACACGGCCATCTGTGCAGGAAACTGTGAACTGGAAAGGAGTGGTTATCCCATCGGCTGCTGAGCAGGGTCCAGGCAAAACTGCACACGATAATAAGCAATGGTGATGGCCCAGAAGTGATGGATACTTCTGCTGCCTCTGTGGTTACATCTTCAGCTTACTGGCATGTTGGCATGACTGACCTTCAGACAACTTGCTGCTGGATAATGGATGAACTCTAGGCTCCAAGATACACACAGTGTGCTGAAAGTCCAAGGTTTATAGCCAAAGAATATGTTAGATGTGACAAAACCAGATACACACACACAAATAAAGCTTCATACTTAGCCTGCAACATGCAGTATTTCATTCAGCTGGTATTATACAGCCACCTTCTGGAATCACAGCAATGTCTGGAATGCAAAAGCTGTTTATTATTTAAATAACATTTAAGCCACTATAATTTATATGAGAATTGTAACTGGTTGGGGCTGTATGGAGCTTCTTGTTGTGGTTTGCCATAGGAATGCTACAGATTTCCTCTGCACACATTACATTCTGCACACAATGGGAGCCCCAGACATTTTCAGCCAGTCTCGAGCCTCCTGCATTTACCAAAACATTTTCCTGTGAAAGAACCAAACAATTGCCTGATTTATAACTCTCAGGCATTCAGGAGACCACCAGCAACACATTATAACAAGAATCTTTCCGTCGGTTTGCCTTCTGACAAAGCTAAACACAGCACAAACAAAATATGGATGTGTATTCAGTGTTTCTGCTAATGTATGTTTCTGCAAACATGTGTCTGTAAAACCTTGCACATCCCAGATATGCCTTCCTTGCACAACATTGGGTCATCCTCAAACAAATCCTTACCTGCTTAGGGCCAGGGTCCCCTCCCAGCCTTGCTTCATTTGGCTGGCTGGTTTCTCCACGTGGAGCCAATATGGGACATGAAGGAAAAGGAATGGCTACCCTCAAGCCCAGCTGGTTCCACTCACTACATGGGTGGGGGAGAACCCTACCTTGCAGATATTCGCTGCCTGTGGATGGAAGAGGTGGGATGAAGGTATCCATAGTCATGCAGAGCTGGATATATCAGCAGCTCAGGTGAAGTGTGCAAGCATGGCTAGACAACCCTTGATGTATCTGAGCTCTAAAGGCCTTCCAAAGCTTCACTCAAGGTCCTATTTTTCTCCCTCTAATTCAAACACTTAATTTCAGCTGACAGCTTGAATGGGATTTATTAAGTCAAAGCAAAACTCCAAATTCACACAGTTGCACTCCTGTCTGTCATCCAACTCACCTGGGAAAAACAGAGTTCTAGAAGGCACCAACCCTTGGAGGTATCTACTCTGCCAGCCAGGTCTGCATCCCCTACATCAGCAACAAAGGCTGTAGCCAGGTCTACTTGGGGAGAATGATTACAATCTTGATTTTAGCTCAGAATACAAGAGGGATGACAGTCCCAAGACCTCTGGAGTTTTTTTATTCAAACCACCAGAAGGCTTTGGAGGCCCTTCATGGCTCGCTTCTGGCCTTTCCATCTGCCTTCCACTTGACTTGGTCTGAGACAAAAAGAAAGTAAACCTTTGCTGGAGGTAGAATTTCCTTGCAGGCTCCGTAGTGCTTAGGTTATAGGAGGGACCCACTAATGGCTCTCAAGCAGGACATCAGGAATCTTCACAATGGTTTAGGGAAAATTTTCAAGGTAATTCAGTTAAATCAAAGTTGAACACTGAATACAGGTCTAGCATGGACAGATAAGAAATGTAAGAGTTTAGAAGACACATCCCTACAGTCAATCTACTCTATCATTCAAATAAGTCCTGCTTCAAATACATCTGAAACTTCACTGTTAAGAGGCCAGAACCTGCATGTTACCATTTTCTTCTCTTCTTTCCAGTTCAATCTCTACAGGCACAGCATTTTTCAAAGCAAAGGATGAGGATGCATTCCTAAGATGTTGCAGGTACCTCTGACACGCACAAAAAAATACAAACTTGCTCAACTGTGTCTTTAAAGCATATTCTTGAAAGCTAATTGCTTACAATAATTCCTCAGAACTATTTTTGGAACAACACCAGGAGCTATGAATGAAATTTGTGTCTCTGTAAAGAGTCAGAGCAAAGCTTTGCATGCTGTAAGGATCCACTCCTGACAACAGGAAAATTTAAAGTGGGACATAATTGGTGCACAGAAGTTTCCCTAAGAGTAATTTATTTTTTAAAAAAATTTAAAAATAATTTTTAAAGCTCATCCCCAAGACGATTACAGGCTCACAACCACCATGACTCTCATTGAGCACTTGACATGGACTTGCCATTAGAGAAGGAGAAAGACACAGACCCTTCTGTAAAGGGTGGCAAAAGCATTTATGCCGGAAAGAGAACAGAGATGGATTTAGTGCTTCCAAACATGCCAAAGGATAAAAGTTTGCCAGCCCCAACCAGTGCTGTCTCTGCTCATGGGAGGGCTGGATGATGACTGTGACCAGGATGCACTAAACATTTTCTGTTGCAATATTTGTTTTTGAGGCTTTTTCCTTTGATATTGCTGCCTAATTCTAAGCCATTCCTAAGGCAAAATGCAAGGCTGGCATAGAACAGCAACGCCTGCATAATCTTGGGCTGTACTTGCCACTGTCAATACCATTTGGCATTCATTAATCTTTTCACACCCTGGAGAGGGCAGAAATAACCCAAGCAGAGCTCACTTGGAGCGCTGCTCCCTGGTCCACATATTCCATTTCTGGAATACACAACTCCCTACATCAAAGTCCTTATGTACTAAAACCAGGATCCATCATCTGGCTTTTCCAGAAGTCAAGCGTGCCCTGTAAATTTTCAGTCCAAACTAGTTGAGAACCAGTCCTGCCAAAGCAGTAATTGGACTTAAGCATTTTGCAAATAGTTTGTACATTTGAAACAAAGAAAGAGAAAAAGTGCTGCTAGAAAAAGGGGGTCTAACCCAGCTCATTTTCCTAACATCCCACCAGACAGAAACAGGATTACTTCTGCAAAATTACCTCAGGGAGGGTGCTAGGAAGAATTTCCCCTGGCTTCCTACAGGGGCTAAATCCTAGAGACTCCTATAAAAAGCATTACCAATCTACTCAGCAGCTCTGCCCAGGCTCTTGCTGCCTTACCTTTAAAATGAAACAATAATGATTTATTCCTTCTATTTATTGCCCAAACAGAAGAGTGGTGTGCTATATTCCTCCTGAGCCTCAGCAATTAAATTATTTGCCAAATTCAGCCAGCTCTGCATAGGTGAAGCAATGAACTCCTCAAATCCTTACAGAGGTGCCCTCAGAAGCCACAAACCTACAAGGGCAGGGCAAGCAGAAAATCTTGTTTAATGACTGTGGTGCATGAAAAGGACAGGCTTGAAATTAAATTTGTAGGTTAGCAGTTTAAAAAAAATAAATAAAAAAATCTCCCACCTGCAAAGTAAATGCATTGATCTAGAAAGCACCTCCAGATATATTCTTCTCCTTCCAGAACAAACTCACTACCAATTGGCCACTATCAGCTTTAATGATTTCACCTGTTTTATATTTTCCCTTTGAATACCAACAATGACCAGCTGACTCATTTTTACTTTGAGAAGAGCAGCAAGATCTGAATTACATGGCTCTAAGCTGAAACCCTGACCCAAATTTACCTGGAATTTTGCCTCTGGTTTCCATACTGACAGGATTTAATCTTCAGGTCTTTCATCCAGCTCCTTTTCTGCTTTTACTGTTAGGAAAACATTTGTTTCAAACTCACTTGGTCATGACTGTGTTTGGGAATGTGACTCACGGACTTGGTCATGACTGTGTTTGGGAATGTGACTCACGGTTCACACTAGAAGAATTTTTACCATGTCATTTTGAAATACCTTCATGTGTGCCTGCATGTTCACTGGGAGATAGAGAGATACCTTCTATCCTGCACAGCATTAATGTGTGTCTTTAATGGCACCTTTATGAAATTAAAGTTTAATCAAGGGTCAGAGAGAAGTGCATCTCTTCATGCCTGATCTTCCTGTCCTTACTCAGTCCAAAACTCACCCTGCTTGAAACTGAAGGTTGGGTGCCTGGAGCTCACTGCCCTACAAACTTGTTTTAGCAATAGCTCCTGCAAGAAGTGTCAGAGCAGCTGGTAAGGTAAGCTTTTAAGGCTACAGAAAGACCTAGGGGTTTTCCAGCCTGGTCACAGGCTTTAATTTTTAATCTTTTAGTCTTTAAGCAAGTGTTACCTGTGGCCTTCCACCTCCTCTGCTCCGCTAGAGGATATGGCATTTGGTTTCTCTTTGGATCTGTGGGATGCTGAATGCTAGTGGGATTTGTGCTGACTGCCATCACAGATGGCACACACAAACACTTAAATGCTGCCCCGTATATAACATAGGCTGAGCTCCCAGCACAAATTGTTCTGCATGACATAAACTTGTTTATAGTGCATGGCTGGACCCAGGTACAATTAACTCTCTGCTCTATAGAAATACATACCATATTGTGGGCAGGGCAGCCTAAGTTATAGTTGAACTGCTGTAAAACAAATATGATAGACACTCTCTTTGCAGATTCACCACTGGCTGGGTTAAATTTGGGCCACATTCAAAGCTTGCAGCAGGGATGATTCTAGCAGGGAGATTATAAAATGATTGCTTGATTGCTTTTCAAGATTAAGAGCAAATAAAATTTTAGTGTGGTGTCTTCAGAAAGCTACTACCCTAAAAGCACATTTAAAAGCTGTAGGTGAGAAGATAAATTAATTAAAGAATACAAACAAGAAGCCAGGGTGTGGGGAAGAGGGAGAAATTATCTCATCGTGCTGCGTCATCACATGATATCTCAACACCCCATCGCAGGGAAAGGAGGGAGCAAGCCCTAAGGGAGAGGCAAATAAGAAGAGGGCATCCAACTTGGGGAGCGAGAGAAGGAACAACCAGACCCCACAGCACCATATTACTTTGCTGCCCGCTCCTAGGGAGGGAACAAGCCACAGAAAGATGAAAGAGAAGACAAAGGTCTTGGGGCTCCCCAAGGCATGCCACGAAACCAGGTATGTGTCTCAAGGTCTGCATTCTCTACAATTGTAGCTCCTTCCCTTGGAATTTAAGGGTTTGAGCTACCATTGATCTAAGTCACTCTGCATCATATTTGAAAAGTGATGGCAAACCAGTGAAGTGAAGTTCCCAGTGACTGGAAAAGGGGAAACAAACCACCCATTTTTAAAAAGGGCAAAAGGTAAGACTTAGGGAACTACAGCTTGGTCAGTCTCACCTTTGTGCCTGGCAAGATCATAGAGCAGATCATGGACAGACATAGATTTGATGGGTGGACCACTTGGTAAATAAGGAATTGGCTGTATGGTTGCACTCAAAGAGTTGCAGTCAATATCTCAATGTCCATGCAGAGACCAGCAATGAGTAGTGTACCTCAGGGCTCCATATTGGGATCAGTATTATTTAACATCTTTTCCAGCGACACAGACAGTGGGGCTGAGTGCACCCTCAGCAACTCTGAAGAGTGGTATGGCTAATACTGTAGAGGGAAGGGATGCCATCCAAAGGGACAGGCTGGACAGGTGGGCCTGCACCAACCTCATGAAGTTCAACAAGGCTAAATGCATGATTCTGCATCTCGGTTGGGGCAATCTCAAACATGAATACAGGCTAGGCACAGAATGGTCTGAAAACAGCCCTGCAGAGAAGGACTTGGGGGCGTTGGTTGATGACCAGCTTAACATGAGCCAGCAATGTGCTCTCACAGCCCAGAAAGCCAACCACATCCTGGGCTGCATCAAAAGAAGCATGTCCAGCAGGTCAAGGGAGATGATTCTCCCCCTTGACTCTGCTCTCATGAGAACCCACCTGGAGTATTGTGTCCAGCTCTGGGTTCTCCAGCATAAGAAAGACCCAGGGAGCGTGTCCAGAGGAGGACAAAAATGATCAGAGGGATGGAACATGTCTCCTGTGAGGAGAGGCTAGAGATTTGGGGTTGTTGAGGCTGGAGAAAAGAAGGCTCCAGGGAGACCTTATAGCAGCTTTCCAGTATTTAAAGGGGGCCTATAGGAAAGATGGGGAGTGTAGTGATAGGACGAGGGGTAACAGTTTTAAACTGAAAGATTTAGATTAAATATTAGAAAGAAATTCTTTACTGTGAGGGTAGTGGAACACTGAAGCATGTTTCACAGAGAAGTTGTGGATGACCCATCCCTCAAAGCATTCAAGGCCAGGTTGGATGAGAACCTGAGCAACCTGATGTAGTGGAAGGTATCCCTGCCCATGGCAGGAGATCGGACTAGATGACCTTTAAAAGTCCCTTCAACCCAAACCACTCTATGATTCTTTGATTGCCAATCTACACCTTAACCTTAATTTTCACAGAAATAAAGGGAATGTATTATTATATTCATAAATCTTGTCAAAGAATCATATGGACTCCGAGCAACTTGAAAATTCCAGAGGATGGTGACTACAGCTACAATATCTTATCATCCTAGAAGTACTGTGCACACCACGGAGGTGTCAAATATGCACGTTTTAATAACGTGCTTTCGCTTGAGCTGCAAGGGGGGTGTCTACAGGCTGGTGGCCTGGAGAGCCATCTTCCCTGGCAAACCTTTCCCAGAGGTGTCTTGTCGAGCTGCAAGCCAGCGGGCAGCGTGTTATTAGGCACAGCCCAGCCGAGAGCTTCAGCGTTGTGTCAAAAAGCATCTGAAGTTCCCGGGTCAAACGCTGACTTCCCCGGGAGCTGGATCGGGGGAAAAGATGCCAACAAGTTCGGGGGCACCCGAGCTGCGGGAAGACAACCCGGTGTGTGTGTGTGTGTGTGTGTGTGTGTGTGTGTAAGAGGGAGGGAGATCGTGCTGGAAACCCACCCCAGCCGCGGGTGGGCTGTGCCTAATAACACGCTGCCCGGTGGCGAGCGGGACCAGGGCAAGCGTTCGCCTCTCCCAGGCACAGCCGACATTAGAGGGCACCATTGCCCCACGTACGGGGGACATCCCGCGGGCAGCCCTGCCGCCACCGCCCAGTTTCAAATCCGAGCCCCGGCCTGGGGGGAGCGGCCGGAGCAGGGGTGGGGGCTGCCGTGTTTCTCCCTTATTTTGCTGCCAGGTGGGGCAAGCAGAGGTGGGCAGAGGGTGAAGATGCACGACGGCCACGGCTGGCCCCCAGCTCCCCTGCCCGCGGCCGGCGGGACCGTCCTGCCCAGCGGTGGAGAGACCGGGGACAGAAGGTGCAAAAATGGGGAGGGAGGGCAAGGCCGGAGCACAAACAGTGATGGCCTGGGGCGCTTTTGGGTCCCCTGGCTGCCTGTACCATGGCCGCACGTCTAGGGCTTCAGCCAGCTCGGGAGTGGGCAGGGGCAGTGGGCAGGGGCAGGGAAGAGGTCATGACTGGGGCAATTAAGACTTGGATTCATTTACTCTCCCTTGAAACTGTTTCTAAGGACTTTATCATCAGGATTCTTTAGACGTCCTCCATTTATTGCAAGCCTGTCACTCTTAGTCATATTTCAAGAATCTGCTAGTGGTTTGGTTTTGTTTTTTTCCATACTCTAAGATTTTCTTTCCTCTAGGTGAACACTAGGACCCATCTAAAGATACTCCTGATGCACTTACCACTGCTCTTGGGCTTGTTTTTGGGCCAGGCACTTCCCCTCTGCAACAGTCCAGGCCATTAAAACAAATCAGGACTCGTGCAAGACTGTCAACATTAAAAAAATTGTTTACTTAAGAAACATGAAACCAAAAATAAAACGTGTGTAATGGCCCCTTCAACAACCCCCCTCTACAGAAAGTAGAAATAACCCATGAAAAGCTACTCCAAAAATAATATTAATGTGGATCAAGACGAAAGGCAAGGGGAATGTCAAAACAAGCAAAATGCAAACCCCTCGTTTGATATAAAGCGTGGCAATGAGCAGCACCTATGAGCACAGATCATGACTTTCACAGAAATTATACCAGCAGCAAAGCAGGGAGTGTAAATAAATGAAGTATTTAAATGCTGCTCAAATATGACTACACAGACAGTCAGCAAAAAAGATACAACGTCCACAGGTACGTACTGCGAGCCCAAAAATGCTGTTTGCTGCCCGCCATTCCCAGCCAGCTTCCCAAGTTAACAGCACGGTGTCCGTAAGGCTCCCCACGCCACAGAGAGCATCCCGCAAACCAGTCAGGATTCCAATCAGTCACCGAGGGACAGATGGCGAGTGGACTTCATCTAGTAAAGCAACATGATGGAAAGAGAAAAAGAAGATTGTGAAGAGAGAATGCGATGGCCCCGGGTGCACTGGCAGGTCCATCAATAGATTAGACTAAATTCACTGCTACCTTTGTGCTACCCTAATGATGCGCAGCAGCTGGACGGCAAGGCTAGCTCTTCTTTTAACAACCAAGAACAGAGAGAATAATTAAAAAAAATATTAAAGGAAATTTGATTAAATAAAGCAGTTTGCTGAGATGTTAGCTTTTCTTTTGCATATTTCTGAGAACACACATAAGCAATTCAAACTGAATTAAAACTAACAGAATTTTGTCAGGGTTCTGTTCAGATTATCTTTTCCCATTTTAACCCCTGAACTAGTGTGTTATTGCCTAGCTATCATTAAATATAATAATTTGACCTTTTATGGCCATGTCAAGAAATGGAAAATTCTATATGCACACCAGCTTGAATAATTCGAAGCATGACTTTGCCAGTGAAAAAGCTCTGATGAGAAATTTGGGCAGTCTGCCCTAACTTGAACCTTAATTGCAATCAATTTATTTAAGCAGGATTCCAAAGTACCATGCAAAATTGCCACTGGTGTACCCACGTAGTAAAAGAGAAGTGCATGGGAAATAAAGTACTGATGTTTATTGGTCTGTGTCTCTGATAAGGCAACTATGGAAAAAACATGTTCTGAAATGAAGCAATAGCATGCAGTTTGCACAACCTTTGCAGAATCCCGAGTTAAACATTGTTGAGCATATATGATAATGGTGTATTTAAGGAAATGAAGAGAGAACAAAGCACAAACCTTCAAGCCTCGGGGACTTGTTTGTCTGGCAACATGCTGAGAACAAGTCCTGCAGATGTTCACCCCAAGACTCTCCAGAAGATGAAGGAGTGCTTCTCTGTGGCACCACATCATGGGGACCTGTTCGCCTTCATACACAAATGTCTCACCACACTCCCTCTTCTGACAAGTTAACCTGGAGCTCAGCAAGAACCAGCTCCATCAGAAGGGCAGCGCTGATGCTCTCCCTTTTGTTACCTTCATGACTTACCAAATATCCTCGGCTACTCCTTACTCTGTTTACAGTGCAAGGACCTCTCTTTTGCTCTGTGCCAAGCCGTCAGACTCAGCACTAGCTCTGATGGTGAACCTGGACTTTTTCCAAATAGGAATAATCAAATGCAATAAACCTCCTGCAATCACAATCCCTTTACAATGATGCACAAGCCATAAAGGAGTTTGCTTTTTCTCCCCTCCCCCTTTCAAAGCAGAGCAGCCAGCAGGAATACATGCGAGTTAAAGTCATTGTTTTTTCTGACATAAGCAGATATGACTTGGATATTTTGAACAAAAATGTTTCATTCTATGGGGCATTGTTCTAACCATAGCGGTAATTACTCCGCTCAGTATTCTGGAGCAGGAATTTCTAATGATGCTAATGGGCATGGTGGTGGGAGCTCTTGGGTAAGATTTTGCAGCTTGTGTTAGGCAAACTGCTGGTTTAAAGGATCATAACATACCCTCTGGCCTTAGAGTTCACAGATTCAGTAAATTAAAAACATCTCTCCATGCAGGCAGTATTTCCTCCTCAAATGGGCTGGATGCTCTCTATCTCCTCGCTGAAGAGAACAGAGACGACGACGCTAGCACTGGTGACTGTGAGAGGAAACTCCCCAGGACTATCACATCCAGTTGAAAACATAAGTGTATAATGGGACCAAAAAAAAATCCTCAAAGAGATGGGGAGCACATCGGGAGTGAGGAAGATGAGCTGGTAACCTCAAACTTGAACTGCTTTACCTTCCAGGTGCCTCAAACACAAGTCAACCCCTGAAAATAGTTCCCCATTTAAACCGTAGTTCCTAGCATCCCTCAAGCACCACGAAAATATTGGCTAACCTCTGAAAAGGGTTTGGAAGGACCACGCTGTGGATTTTGCAGAGGGCACATCCACATCTTACAAATAGCAGGGAAGTTTGCTCGCTCGGCTTGTGTCACAGGAATGTATAAAACCCAGGAGGCAGAAAACAGGAAAGGCGGCCGCTGGCCTCCCCTGGCGCTGGTGGAGGATGGCAGCAGGTTTGTGAGGACTCCTCACAAAGAGCCCCTGTCTGTGGGGACCTGGCCGTTGCCACTTGGCTTGTGTCTTGTGAACAGAGGGTACTTTTTCCGCAGGTTTTTCGGGAAACTTGAGGCGTTTTCTCTGCATAGCACATTTGTTTCTAAACCCACCCCATCCTACATCCTGAGAGGTGTGTCTGATGGCTGCTGAAGGAAGTCCCAGCTGAATATTTGTCCCATGTTCAACATGTCCCCCAACCATCCTAGCTTGTCCCAGGACCCACTCCTTTTCTCCCTGGCCAAACCCTTGCCAACTGATGATCACCTCCTGCTTTTTAAGATGACGTACTTTTAGAGATGAAGAACCAGGAGAGCCTTCTTATGACCTGCTTCCTGAATTACATCCTTTGGGTCAGGATATAAATCTGACCCGAGGAATAGCCACGCTCAAGGGCCATTTGGGGAAGGAAAGGACAGCGTGGTAATATTTACCTAAAATTGTCACATGGGTAGGTTGTGGTCCAGCTTGCAGGAAACTAAGAATATCTGTTGAGAACATGACGTATCAACAGGGGTCTTTAAAAAAAAAAAAGCCTTCATGTATCCTAAAGTACCTGTGCTACCATTCTTTGTGAAATGAGAATAGTCTGTCTGCACCATCAATTGGAAAAGTCTTCTGCCTGGCATGACTCTCCACCTGTCCAGGAAGCAAGCAGGGATCTGCACCCTGAAGACATTTGCATCTTCTTGTTTCAACTGGAAAGCTGCAGACCTTTCCTGCTGTGCACCTTTCCTGACTCCACGGATGTCAGAAAATTATTTTAGATCCAAACCTGCCATAGCATCTTGGTGCTCATCAGCCTCAGCATAGAAAGACTCTTCACATGCAGTGAGCCGAGCTGCAACCTCCTCTTTGCACCAGCTGTGGCCAGCCCTGGGTCCAAGGGTCCAAAACCAAGGGTGCTGCTGGTCTCTTCTGGTGTGTTTGGTCTTTGGGAGCACTATTGAAGGTGCAGTTCCTAGGAGCCCACGGGACCTGTGCCAGCTGCCCCAGGCTCCTCACCAGTGTGGCACAGGCAGGAGCGAGTGTCCTCAGCTGTGCTGGAGGGCTGCTCCATCACGGAGGTAGGCTGACTGTGGAAACAGGACAGAGAAAGAGGACTTGCTTTGGTCCAGCTGGGCGAAAGGAAGGGCTTTCCATGGGTGCAAAGACTATTGGCCCTCTTCTTGATGCTGACACCTGCCTGCGGTCACCACTGCTCTAAGGAGCCTGAAGCTGTGACATCTCCAGCCCTGCCCTCTCCAAGCCAGCACCTAGGCAGTCTCTGCACCCCCCCCAGGAATTAAAATTCCCTAGAGGAAATAAAACCATCCAAGTTGTCTTTACTCAAGGGTTTCAGTTTCCCGAAGGCAAGAGCTGTAGGTACACAGAGAACCAGAGTGTCCCCTAAGCACGAAGAGAGATAAAGGTCCATCTTTTCCCTTGTTTGCAGATGCAAAGCTCACTGTGGTAACAAGCCTCTGAGGTGTGCATCAAAATCACAATGATGTCCTGGGCCCAATTTTAGCACCGTGTCAATTATGCTCCCCATCCCTTTCCTTTCAGACTCCTCCATCCCAGAACAACAAAAGGCAATGATTGGAGTGACCTGCAGAAAATGTGAAGCACAAGCCAGCTGATCCCTGGCAATACAATGGCGAGATTAGTTCATTTGCAGTGAACAAACACGTATTATGTGGGTTTTAAAGTTCGGAGAGGAAAATGCTGTGGTTTTCATGTATTTCTATTCATCGAGGCTGCATCTTATTACTTCCATGCAGCTGAGAAGCCCTATTTTTAAAAATAGCCTTCAGCTTGTTTTGAAATCTTCAAACATCTCGCTTTGTTTTGCAGCAGCGGACGGAATAAAAAATCCCCGAGCCAGAAACGATCCCGTTTTCCTCCACACGCATCACCTCCCCCGCCCCAAACCCCCGCGCCCCACGGACGCTGAAAAACCTCCCGGCGACAACCCTCGGGGAAAATAATAACAATAATTTAAAACAAAACTGTGACGATCGCACAAACACACACGCTGAAAAGGCGACCCGGAGGGGGGGAAACAAACACCCCCGAAAGCGGCCGCGGAGGAAGCAGCGGCGGAGCGGCAGACAAAGGGAGCGGGGCCGGCGGCGGGCGGGGAGCGGGGCGGCCGCCCCCCGGGGCCGGGCCAACGCCGGGGCCGCCCCCCCCCTTCCCCCCCTCCCGGTCCGCGGCGGGGCCGGGCCGGGCCAATGCGGCCGGCGGCGGCGCGGCGCTGCCCGGCGCAGCCAATGGAGGGCGCGGACAGGAGGGCTGCCGCCGGGGGCCGGGGGGCGGCGGGGGGGTCCCCGCCAATCGTGGCGGGCCGATGGCAGGAAAATACTATTATGCTAATGGTTGTTTTGCTCGCACTCGCGGGGATCGGGGTTTAAAAGCCAGGCGGCCGGGGGCAGGGGCTCAGAGGCGGGAGGCAGGGCCGGCTGAAGCGGGAAGGGGACGGGAGGCCAGCAGAGGAACGGCGGGGAGGGGGGGCACCCACCCCTTCCCAGCCCACCACACACACCTCCCCCCCGCAGCCCACCCCGCGTCCTCCCGCGGTGGCGATGTCCAACGTGCACCTTTCCGGCGCCGCCGCCCTGGAGCGCCTCTCCGCCCGACGAGCCCTGGCCGGGCACGGCCGCAGTCCCGTCTGCAGGAGCCTCTTCGGGCCGGTGGACCATGAGGAGCTGGGCCGGGAGCTGCGGAACCGCCTGCGGGAGATGGGGGAGGACGACCAGCGCCGCTGGGACTACAACTTCCACACCGACACGCCGCTGCCGGGGCCCGGCCGCCTGCGCTGGGAGGAGGTGGAGGGCGGCGCCGTGCCCGCTTTCTACCGGGAGACGCTGCAGGTGGGGCGGCACCGCGTCCCTCTCCGCAGGGCGTCCCCGCCGCCGCCGCCCCCCGCCACCGGCAAGGGGCCCGGGGGGCGATTGAGCCGGGAGAACCGCGCCGCGCCCCGCCGCCGCGGCATGCGGCTCCGCCGGAGGGGCCCGACGGCCCGCATCACAGGTGCGTGGAGGGGTGCCGGGGGGGCCTGAGGGGGGGGGCAGCGGGCGTCCTGCCGCAGCGGCTGACGGACCCCTTCCCTCTCCCCGCCTCCCCTCCGTCCCACATCCAGATTTCTTCGCGAGGAGGAAAAGGCCGGCGGAGCCCAAGGCGGCGGCAGAGCGCCCCACCGGCTGCCCGCCGCCCCCCGCCGCCGTGCCGGCTGAGCAGACCCCCCGCAAGCGGCTCCGGTGAGCCAGAGGTGAGGCGCGCCCCGGGGGTGCCTGGGCGCTTTCTGCGTGGTTCTCTATTTATGATTTTTATTTTTTTTCTCCCCTGTTTATTTTTGTTTTCCTTATTTTTTTTTTTGTTGTTCCTTCCCAGACTTTTGCACTACGGCACCCACGGGAGAGGCGCGCCGCCCCCGGAGGCGCGGCGCCCCGAAGGCGCGGGAGGCCAGGGCGGGCTGCGCGGCGAACCGGGACCCCTCCCGCGCCCACCGGGAGCCGGGGCTGGAGCGGAGCCGGAGCGCCTGCTCGACGGCCGCGGCCGCGCACGGAGCAGTGTTAACGTACAACTGTGCAATGTATTACGTTTTATATAGAAATGTATTATGCCTAATGTGAGTACACTGGCCAGAAGTGTAAAGCTTTAAAAGTCATTTATATGAAATGTTTAATCTCTGCTGAACTCTCAGTGCAAAACACAAAAAAAAAAAGGAAAGAAAAAATGAAAACCGCAAGTGTATATTTGTACAAAACTTTTTTTAAGAGTTATACTAACTTATATTTTCTATTTATGTCAGAAAAGTGGATAACTTTGACATCCAATAGTCTTTTGTTTTTTCTTTTGGTTAAGCCAAAGGGCACTATATTTGCTTTTGTTATTTACAAAATGTAAATTTATTTTTATAGTGGGAATTTTTTTTTGCATTCACAAGATGTAGCTACGAATCAAAATATTTTTTAGACTTGAAGACAAATCTGTTTCAATGGTTCCTGAGCCGGTCTGTACCACTGCCATTGCAAATAATGCCACACTTTCAATAATAATAAAAAAATAATAAAAAAAAAAGCGTGAGGAAACGTCTGCAAGGCTGCTTGGTGTGTTCTGTGCAGCCCCAGTGGCTGGGGTGGCAGAGCCCTGCCTGGCTCTCTGCCGTTCTGGGGGAGAGAGGGGAGTGTGGGCTCCTCCCTGGCCGTGGGGAACCCAGGGCGACCCTGCTTCCATCTATGAGCCCCCCGGCACAGCCCTTACACGAAATTCCGAGGGGAAGGGAGGGTGGGTTTGGGTTTGGTTTTGATGGTGGTTTTTTTTTTTTTTTTTTTTCTTCTGTTAAAAACAACTGTTCCCGAGTCCTGCTGGACTTAAGCAAGCGTGAGGGGAGCTCACACCCGCATTTTATGATTGCTTTTAACCGTTTCACACTTTGTTGTAACTAGACTGTATCTGCCCCTCCTCGAGGAGCCAGCTGTGCTGGGGCAGCCCCCCAGCCTACACAGCATTGGGGCTGGGG
The DNA here is from genome assembly GCA_004320125.1 of Scolopax mira. Classification (NCBI taxonomy): domain Eukaryota; kingdom Metazoa; phylum Chordata; class Aves; order Charadriiformes; family Scolopacidae; genus Scolopax; species Scolopax mira. The sequence continues at coordinate 452,023 of BJBW01000673.1, read as the reverse complement.
CTGCTGTCTCCCCTGCTTAGGGATTCACGGCGGGGGGCAGACCACAGCCCCGCAGTGCCCTTGGCAGGCTCAGCACTGGGGGGGGGGGGGGGGGGCTGCNNCACTGGGGGGGGGGGGGGATGCTGCTGGCTTGGAACGTGGGCCACACCCCCATCCCCTTTGTGGCCATGGGCTCTCAAAGCCATGGCTACTGCAGGGAAAAGCTTCCTGCTAGCTCTTGCCCAAGCCCAGCGATGATTTACAGGGGAAACACACAGCGATGCTGAGAAAGGCAGCACTTCCAGCTTGCTATAAAAAAAAATGGAAAAAGATTAAAACAACAACCAGGCAAAAAACCAAACTATCACAACAAACAAAATAGCCAGTGTTTTGGCATTAACACTTCAGTGGCAGTGCTGTCACAGTCACACACCCAAGGCACTTTGTGAGATGCACCCCAACCCCTCGGCCCTGGAGCAGCTTAAAGTCATGGGATCTGCACAAAGCTGGCCCACTGAGCTCAGGACACGCACCCGCCACGGGATCCCAAACCCTGGACTGCCCAAGGGTGGGGGGACAGACTGGGTCTGGTCCTGGCTTCAGGTGGTACCAGGATTGGGGTGCTGGAGAGTCCAGCTAGGGAGCAGGTATATGGGAGGAGGATGGGGGTTCCAAAGGCACAGGGACCAGCTGGCCAGATTTGTCCCTTTCAGACCCCACTCCCCACCCTGTCACCTCCATGGAGTGATGGACCCAGGAGGGTGGGGGGAGGGGGTGACACAGGAGGGCATCACTCCCTGGCCCTATGAGCTCTGCAGTGATGCTCTTCCACGGAGGGGGTGGGAGCCGAGAGAATATGGCTCAGGGTGATTAAGGATTGGGATTTATCTACATCATCTTCCCCTCGCCCCCGCAGTGCTCTTCTCTGCCCCCCCGTCACGGTGGCCAAACGCTCCTGGCTGTAAAAGTAACATTGATTACCTCCAGCTCCGTGATCGCTTAATCAGAACGGGATTATTTTACGCGCCCGCATCAGTGGCCGCTGACTCAATACGATTTTTTCCCCCCTTTGAAAAGAAAAATAGCTTTTCCCTTTCCTTATGAAAGCCAACAATACCCGGAGTGAGGCAGCTGGATCCTCCAGGATTTATGGGCTTTTCTCTCGCTTTCATGAAAGCAGGTGCCTTTGGGACCTCCATTGTCCCAGCCCCCAACTAATAATAGGACTTTCTGCAATGAAAGATCCCTGCTCCCAAATACCTCGGCTGGAGGAGCCGCCGCCTGCCCCGAGGTGTGCCCAGCCTGGCTGGGGAGGAAAGCTCTCACCCCGGGGAGGGTGCAGGCACGGGGCTCTTTACTAAAGCCGAGAATTACAGTCCTTGGGCATCACCCGAGAGGAGCCGGTGGGTTTCCAGCCCGCCACGGGGAGGGCCGCATCCCACAGCTCTGGGGGCTCTGCAATCCCGGGGGTGCGGGAAGGTGTGCGGCCGCCCCCCGCCCTGCCCCACCCAGCCCGGCCGGCCCTCCTCGCCCCGGCACAAAGCACACTGCCCCTATTCTTTCGGCCTTTGTAGCCATATGGCAAATCCATGTAGACACAGCCAACATCCATTTATTCAGGCACATAATGTCCCGCAACAGGGAACAATTGGAACTTTGTTTGCTTCTATTATTGATGCGAATGGGCGACAGAGAGAGAGAGAGAGAGAGAAAAAATCATTTAACTATAAGAGATATCCAGCTAATTATGAACCATATGTGCCTATAGTTTCAAAGCAATCCAATGAAGTTCATTTTAAATCTAGACTACTTTATTAGTACGGAAGACAGATGTCTCAACAGTACATGCATCAGAGGAAACCATGTAAAGAAGTTCTTGAAATATTTAACTAGGACTCATTCATTGTCAGAGGGGCTTTAAAGTGCCCTTTATCATGAGAATGCATAGGCAGAAGCGGAGGGAGGTTGCTGGTTGTTACCGCCAACCCACTTGATCCTTAGTGGTAAATCCCAAATTCCACTTTGGATTTGAAGAAAAGAATATTTTTGGAAAGGATTCAAAATATCAGGGTTCTTGATGGACCTAGCTTGCCACTCATTACAGCTACAAAAAGTCAGGTCGTTATTTGAGCCACCTTAATCTCAAAATGAAGCTAGCTATTCAATTAGAGGAATAATCTGCCCCAAATCACCACCGCTCCCTCTCCTGTGGAGCAGAGCCGCACTTTTGGATGTCGGCTACTGCAGTTCCTCCTCAGCTGCCCCGAGAGAGACCGAGAGCAGTGATGTTCCTGAACTTCCAGAGATTTGTTTTGTAAGAACATCTCTCAATGCAAATCCTGAGGTTCCTAAAGGGAAAGGGCACTGCAGGAAGACTGAAAGGGAAGCTTAGTGGTAGAAAGTCTTTCAGATTTTTTTTTATTTTTTATTTTTTTTTGAAATGCAATTATCAACAAACAATTTGGCAAAAAGGTTAGCGCTATCTTTATGAGCGTGGCAACATCTCTCAGTAATTAAGCCACTTCAGTTAGGTGAATGCAACATATGGTTGACACTGGGAATCATTCTCCTTCTGAGCTGCAACTTTTCTTTCTGTGCCAAAACTTGTTCTATTATCACTTAAAATAAACAAAAAGCTGCTTTCCACTTCGTGAGCAAATATTTGTCACTAATGAGCAGGAGGTGTAGGTAACAGAATGGGGAAAAACCCCATCATTTTTAAGGAATAATTTCTTATGTTTGTGTATGGAAATGAAATAAATCTCCTAAATGCCCAATTCACTTGCAATGAGTTGTGGTTGCTTGGTAGGATGGCTCCATGGGGAGATCTGTGCAAAGGATGCACGTGGGGAGATGTAAAATTCAACTGACCATGTTTAAGCAGAGAAACAGTTATGAAGAGTACATGCATATATACAAGCACACACATATATATTCATGAAATAACTAATCAGGGAGTATAAAATAATTAATCAGGGAACTGGATTTTTTGTGGGTTTTAGCCACCTTGTCACTTATTGATACAGAATAAACTCACAATTGTTTTCCAATACCTTCCCTTTCACTAGCCCGTACCCTCTCAGGAATGTTCTTCCTAATAAGCATTTTTGGAACAAAGCAAGACAAAACACAAACCAAGAGTCTTTCTGAACGATGAAAGGTTGGGTTTATATCTGTTATTCTGACTATTCTCCTATCACGCGGTATGTAGTCCAGTTCTGGCTCCCAGTTCAAGAAGGACAGGAACTGCTGAAGAGGGTACAGAAAAGGGCTACGAAGATTATTAGGGGACTAGAACAACTCTGCTATGAGGAAAGGCTGAGGGACTTGGTTCTTTTTAGTCTGGAGAAGACTGAGGGGAGATTTGATCAAGACCTAAAAATACTTAAAGGGTGGGTGTCAAGAAGATGGGGCCTGTTTATTTTTAGTGGTGCCCAGTAACAGGACAAGAGGTAACAGACACAAACTTAACATAGGAAATTCCATCTAAGCACGAGGAGGAACTTCTTTACCTTGAGAGTGGCAGAGCACTGGAACAGGCTGCCCAGAGAAATGGTAGGGTCTCCGTCTCTGGAGACATTCAAAACTCACCTGGACACATTCCTGTGCAACCTGCTCTGGCAGGAAGGTTGGACCAGATGATCCCCAGAAGTACCTCCCAGCCCCTATCATTCTGTGACTCACAGAGAAAGGAGGAGACTCAAGTATCTCCTTTCCTATTACACTATATCTAGTACTAAAGACCACATGATCATTTTGGTGTCAGTGGTAAAATTCCCAATGAAAGGGACTTAATGGTTTTATTTATCCGTTTTTTAAACCGAGGGGGATTTTAAGCTATATATTTCCAAGAAACTTTTGTTGGGGCAGATTTACATGGGAAAAAGGGGAAAGAAAGATGCTAATTAGATGAACTGTGTGGAATGTAAAAGCCCTGAAGCAGGCCCTGCTATGAGATTAAAAAAAAAAAAAATTCAAACTCTTTTAAACATAGGACAAACTAAATTTTGGAGCCACTTACCCCAATCCACGTGACCAAGCCTCTACTCCAGGAAAACTGATGAGCAATGGTGGCTGTGCAGCCTCATGTTTGCATCCATGATGTCACAGGGTCCCAATCTATAGGATAGTGATGGGGATGCAGAGAAAGGGAACAGGAGACAGGGATGGGGGGGCAGCACCAGAAAACACCTAGGATGGGGATAACAGGGCACAGGTGGAGCAGATGCACAGCTGAGGCTGGCATACAATGTAAGAGGCTGGGGAGAGGGCAACAAATTCTGCTGTTGTGTATGAGGTGAGGGAGAAAAGGGAACAAGACACAACTTTTATACTCTGCTTTATATATTAATTTATGTTATTCCTTCCTTCATAGGCTGCCTGGTCCCAACACATCTTTTTTTCCAACAAACATCCATGAAACTCATCCAGTAACATCCTGTTTTTCCCCTCAACTCATCAACAGATGATCTCCTACTTTTTATCCCTGTGGCGCAGCTCAGTGTGGGATCTAAAATGCCCCAGCCCTGCTGAGGAGTCATTAGGCTTCACATTGATTACTCACCCTCTGCTACCAGATTTCCTTTAGCATTCTCTCTCTTGCACATGCATTACACTCCTATTACACTCAGAATAGGGATTGGGAAGGAAACACTCAAGCTACAGAGGTGCCTGATCTATCTGTACAATTTCAGCCCAGATCCTTTGCTCATAGTGCATTTTCACAGGCATGCACACCATTCCCTCCTCCAGGACACACGCTACAAACTTCACGCAGCACTTTCCCTTACAGAATGAATCTGGGCTGTGTGGCATGGGAAACTGATGGGTAAACTCCTGCCAGAGAAGCTGAGAAAGTAAAGCAAGGGTCTGCAGGATGATTTCATGCTTAATCCAACACCAACAGTTGTATGCAGGTTTTTATTCTTTGGAGGGCAGCTGGCTCCCCTGGGCAACAGAGGCTTTATGCAGTCCTGGGCAAGATGCTTTAAGTTTTCATGAACACCTTTGTTAGACATCTGATAGGAGATGCTTGGGTCTGACTTGTGAAGGTGCTGAGCATCCACAGCTGCAGCCAAAGTCACCAAGGACCGAGCTCTGCATGTGTTTTCAGCCAGATAAAGCCTGGGGCTTGGAAGGGGATGGCTATAGGGTACCTTGGACAAGCACTCTGAATTAATTATTATCTCCCATCTCCTTTTATGTTGGCTCTCCATCATTAAATAGGGGTAATAACACTCACCATTTATTTTTTAAACCATTAATGTTTGGAAAATGTCTTGGATACTGCCATGAGCAGCACTGTATAAATCCGGTGGGGAAATTAATAATGTCTCTGAGCAAGGGTTGAATAGTGTGCAGTTAATAAGACATAGCATCATCCATTGAATGTAGAGAAAAACAAAATTGAGCAACTGCTCATTAAGCGAGCACTGTTCACTCTGTGCACTCAATGCGATCATTTAATTAAAAGATTTTATCATCGTGCACAGACACAAGGGGGCAGAGCCAAGGCCCCGTCTTCCCTCATCCTTGCCTGCTCCACATCAAACACACCAGAGTATTTCTTGGATGTAATGGGAACATAAAAAACATTATGATTTTTTTTCTTTCAAGCTTCTACACCAACAGAAATCACTACCAGAGCTTTGACAAGTCTTTCCACCGGGCCACATCTTTTTTCACCTGTCTGTCACCTCTCAGTCCCACCCTCGCCCCACAAGGGGGGAGACAGGACAACCTCCCACACTCCTGCACACAGCACCTCAACCCTAGACTGTGGTTCTCAACACCTTTGCCATCACAACAAGCCTAGGAAATCACTGCTGTGCCTGGCTACAAGGTGGGGGGAAGCAGAAGAGTTTTTCCAGAGCTGGAAGATGCTTTGATCAGGGCCATTTTCACATGATACTGGATTAGAGGGACATGAGCACACAGTGCCTCTTGCACACTGCTCTCTGCAAGGGCTGGTGGCAGTACATGTGCAAACCAGCCACCTTAAAAACAAACAAATGAAACCCAAATCACCCTCTTTCAATAATACAGCACTGCCATTGCATCTGACAGTGAGGAAAAATCCCTGTTTGGGTCACATTAAGCAGCTTGATACATCCTGGTACCTGAGATCTACAGCAATTTACTCTGTAAAACAATGGGTATGAATTAAGTTGGTTTTGTACATCCAGAGTAATTGGTTTAGTGAAGCTTGGTTTTCCTATGACCTTCATTCAAGAGGTTTTCAAACATGTCTCTAGTTAATGAAGCTTCAGTTTTGTTGGGGCTGTACAACTTCCCATCCACTAGCTGGTGGGAAGCTTCAAATTTTTTAATTTTTCTTTGAGGTTTTCCTTTCACACATGAGTAATCAGGACTGGGAATACCGGCACCTGCTTCTCCATTCTCATCTGCACATTGTTAGGCCAAACCCGTTCCTTTATCCTGCTAACCAAGGGAATTAAAATTCCTATCTCTCCAAAGGCAGAAGCCCAATTTTTGTGCCAAAACCAAACCTTCTGGAGCTGATACGACCAGGCTTTTCTGCCCAGAGAGCTGCTGGAAAGGGTGTGGTGGTACCCAAAACCCACCTCTGCACTCCCAGACTCTCACCCCTCCTCTCTGCCGGCCGGGATCTTCATGCCCCAGGCTGTGGCAAAAGGCTCTTCCCTGACACAAATTCCTGCCAAATTTCACATTTCCCCTCCAGCACCCAGGGGTACAAGTGGGGCAGCAGTGGGCAGCTAGTGGGGGATGGAGGGAACCCCTTCTCCTTATCAGCACAGCTCCTGAGCTGGGGTGCTCTCCGAGAAAAGCCCAGACACAGCCTTTCTACAGCATAAATAAGATAAAAGAAGCAGTTTGTGTTTGCTGTCAGGTGTGCAACATGGGAGAGCTCCAAGCTGTGGCAGCAGCCACCTCTGCAGGGGAATACAGAAAGATATTTTGGAATAATTTCCATAATAATCACTGTTACCAAACACCCATTAAACACAGTGAGCACAAACACCTTATCAGACAGAGTTAGTTGCACATTAAAAGATGTGCTTGTTGGTTTCATTTTTGTGCCTGTCTGCCGGATTTTGAGGACTAGCTGCAAAAATTCTCTTTAACCCTATTAAATAATAATAAAAAAAATCCTAATTTCATTTGAGAGCTATTAACAAGCAGAGAAAAAATCAAGAATTTATATTTGAAGCTTGATCTGTGTTCACTGAATTATTCTGAGAGAGGAAGGACAACGGGGGGGGGGGAGGGAAAAAAAAAAAAGGAAGAGAATAAAAACTTTCCCAATTACCATATCTCCCTGAAATTAGGCTACACAGAACCAGGATAATTATAGGCAGAGGAGAAATATTGCAAAATGTCAGCATGGAAGGTTTTTTTTTCTTGACCCTGCGGACTATAATGGGAGATAAAGAGATTGACCATTTTGGGAGGAGGATGCCTTCATTTCTTGATGTGACTGTAGATTATTTCGGCTTCAGGAGACAAGAATGTCCCTTTAACATCTGACCTGGCCTTTATTTAAGAGCAGCACTTCACGGTTCAGGAAAGACAGACAATTTTCTAATTCCCAGCTCTGCTGGAGGCTGAGGCAGCAACTTCCAGACAGGACACCTGCTAACACTAGAGAAATGGCATTATTATGTCTACAAGTTTACAAATCTGAGGATCAAAAAGCCTTTGCTTCTGCTGCTACTCCACAGGCCAAGGACTACGACTTCTTCAAAACAGAGTTCCACAGAGGTTTTTCTTCCCCCCTCCAAGAAATGGTTTCTTTTCACTTTCAGCAGATCAGTTTCCACATGAAAAAGTCAATAGTCAAAGAGTTTCCTAAGTTTCATTGGTGTGTAGCAGAAAGGGGATTAGACCTGGGGCCTTTTTACTGGCAAGCTTTTAAGCAAATAAATGTTCTTGAATTCTTAGAGAAACAAACCTAATTTAAACAAAAATCCAGAATATATGGGATTTGCTCCTCCCTGAATTAAAAAAAAAAAAAAAAAGCTAACAGGAATAATTACTAAAGATTTAAGGTATAGTAGAGCTAAATCTTTTGTTTACTGTAATTTTGGTTTTATTTTTACTAGTTATCCCAGAGGGAATGGCTGTTTCCCAATTAGACCACATTCACAATGAGTTAATAAGCCCTAATATCCACTGTAATTTTTAACAGATCAATTCCATCCAGGGCTATGATTCCCAGCAGTAAGAGAGGCAAAAAGTAGACTGAGTGCACACACCTACCCCACATCCCCTCTCCCAATTTGGACACTCCGCAGTGCCAAAGCTGAAGCCTGCATTTTCTCTCTTAAGGGACAATCAAATCACAAAGGATGATGATTTTTTTTTTTCAATGGGTGCTTTTCTTTAGCTCCAAAAATCACAACAAACAGATCATCAAACCCCAACAGTTTAAAAAGTTTGTATATATATATAGATATATAAATATTTTGTATTACCTGACAGCCAACTGTTTCTCCAGAGCAACTCACACAGCCTGGCAAAGCAGGTCCAGGTGTCTGTGCCAGCAGCTTGCCAGCATGATGTGCAACACCTGGGTCAGCATTGCAGGCTGGCTTTAATTAAGTCAGAAAGCTAAGGAAAAGCCAGGCAAAGCTGTTGGCTAATATGCTCCAAAGTCAGCAAGAAAACATCAGCATCTTGCTCTAGCAAAACAAACCATACAGGAAAAATAAAATGTAGATTTGCAACTGAACAGAAAGTGATAAGCTGTTTGATAAGTTTGTCTCTCTACACTGCTAAATGGCTTTCTGATATTGATAAATTTTTTCCACTTCCTCTTCATCATAGGAACAGACTGATAGCATTTTTAAGAGGCCCATGTACCTCGGAGAACCCAGATTGCAACTCTCCCCTGCCAAGCTAATACTGCTTTGTGAAGGTACTGTCCTACAGCTCCACCTCTGTGTGCCCCCAGGTCCCCAGCCTTGGTCCAGCTGAAGAGGTTGGTGGTGCCTAACCCATGTTCAGCCTCATCGGCAGCTGGGACAGATCCCCAAGCCCTTCCTACTGATGAGAGTTATACTGTAAAGTCCACTTCCAAATCCAGCAACTCACAAAATGCAGAAGTGGCTTAAAATATGGCTGAGGGGAAAGGAACCAGGAGCTTTGTTTGTTGCAGTTAACAGCCCAGCAGTTAGGGTGCTTACCTGCTGACCTGCCTTGGATGACTCTCTTTGGTGAATATCCAGGAGCCAAACCCACATCTCCTGCCCCAAGGGAAAAAAAAAACCATCCTGCTGCTGAAAAAGAGGAGCGCAGCTCTATTTCCTTGCCCCTAAGTTACAAAGCCTTGAGTAAGGGGGTTAAATCCCCACAAGAAGGGGCAGCCTGAGCCCATGGCTCTGCCCTGGATTAGTCCTGCACAGCTGAGCTGCAGCAGCCCATTCCCAACAGGCAGTGAGACACGTTAACTTATGCCCTGATAAAAAGGGGACAGGAAGGAGTCTGGGTTTCATCCTGTGCAATTGTTGCAAGTGCTATCTAGGTGTCCTTTAAGATGGAAAAAGCACCACTTCTACTCTTCTTGCATTTTTTTTCCATGCTGAGAGCAAGCATTCTGGTGCAACTGCTTCTAAAGTATTTCAAAGACCACAGACCCAATTTGGAGATAAGGTTATTCTACTAAAACTGAGAAAGATCCTGGAGATCTCCAAGCAGGAGAGCACAGCTCTTTCAGCATCTCTTCCTAACCCATTTTGGTGGCTCTCCTCAGGTATGGAGGTTGTTGGGCCATGGTACTGGCAGCTGCCCATGGCTGCCCTCATCACCCTCCCCTCTCAGATACCCAGATCTTCGGAGGCACCCGCTCCCCTCTTCCCATCAACACCAACACTTGCCTTTTTGAAAGGAAGCTTTAAAAAGAGAGAAAACACTACATTTCATGACAAATCCAGCTTTATGACCTTAGTGATGGCAAGGTGCTAGTTAATGGAAGTTTATTTTTCCATTGCCCCAAGAAGATGAATTTTCCCACAAATCCTCCTTGGATCCAAGCAAAACCCACCTTGCCTCCCATCCCAAATCACTTGCACCAGCTCAGGAAAGAGAAAGATTTGACTTTTTTCTGGGAGGAAAGCGGCTGGTAAGGCGAGGAAGGAGGAGAGCTTTAAAGGGAGGGAGCGAGGAGGCCGAGCTCATGCAAGGATTTTAATCTGATCACTTCCCTGTCAAACTAATCCCTGCCTGACTCAGATCGGACTTTTAGAAACGTGCCTGGAAACCAAAAAGCAAACCTCATTTGAATGAAGCACACACTCCACAGCCCCCATCTGCAAAGGGCCGCAATTAAATGCAAAAAAAAAAAAAAAAGAAAAAAAAAAGAAAAAAAGGTGGAGGGGGGGGGAAGAGAGAGAAAATTAGCATTTTCCGCGGCCATCTGGCATGAGGAGCAGGCGATGGGGAACAAAAGGAGATTTAGGCAAAGGGGAGAGGCGAGTGTGCCATGGCATTGACCTGCAAATGAGCCTTTGTGAGCGAATTAAAGCTTCCCGGACCCCCCGGGACACCCCAAAACAGGCACCATTACAAACCATCCGGACAAAAACCCACTCATCAAAATTGTCTGCGTTTGAAGGGGGGGGGGGAGAAGAGACCATTTAAATCTGCACCTTCCCTGCCCCCACCCCCAGTAATAGGCGGTTAATAGGGGCTTGGCGGGGGAGGGGGGCTGGGGGGGGGGAGCGGTCCCGCTGCACCCCCAGTTCTGTACCCCGCTCTGACACTGTAACGGGGGGAACACCTTAGAAACGTGTCTCGTCCGTAAAACCCAACCACAACGTTATTTATAGCCCTAGCCCTAAACAATAGGGAAGGAAAAAATAGAAAGAGAGGGGCATTTGGTGATATATTGGCTTCCAGATGCTGTTTATTTAATTCGGGGGGGAGAGGGTGGTGGGCTTCGGGGGTGTGTGTTATTTGAAAATATATTTCTGAAGGAAGTATTATTTTTTTTTTCATGGGGATAGTGGAGAGGACGGAATAATCAGGGATGCCATGCCCCGTCCCCCCCCCAAAAAAAAATGGAAAACCGTGGTTAGAGCTTTTGTCTCCACCCCCCACTCCCCTATGACTCTTGCCTTTAAACTGGGAAAGCTTGAGGATTTTGAAGTGAAAGCGAAGATTTTGGCCTGGGGTAGATACATGAAAAGGGAGGGGGGGGAACCATCTCCCCCCATCCCCTCTCCAGAAAGGGAATAAGGATGAAAGTCGGGGGCCAGCTGGGGGAAACTTGTAAATGAAACGTGTTTCTTTTATGGTCCTCCCCCCCGGGGGACAGCCCCATTATAACCCACCAGCTATATAGACTCAGCTGCCGCCTCCCCGGCCCGCGGCAGGTAGAGGGGGGAGGGCTGGGGGGGGGGCTGCAGGCAGCCGGACCCCTCCGCCCGGGCAGGGGCTGCGCGGCCCCCCCGCCTTGGCCGGCTTTGGCTTTGCAAGGAGACCCTTGCTCAGGGCGGGGGTGTGTGCGTGTGGATGCGTGTGTGCCCACGCCCCGCAGCAGGTGAGGGGCCCCCCCCTCCTCACCCTCCCCCGCCGGCCGAGGCGGGTGTGTGGGGGCCGGGGCTCGCAGCCCCCCAGGTGCCGCTCCCCCGGGGTTTGTTTGCAGTCAATATTCATGTGTTTCTGTCACCGGGGCGGCTCTTTTCACAGTGATCAGCCGGGCAGAAGGCTGAATGACAGGAGACTCGTGGCTCGGCTGCTTTCGGGGAGGCGGGAGGGATGGATTCAAGCCGCCTACCCGCTGCCTTTGCTTTATTTTTATTTTTATTTTTTTTGAGGGAGAGCGGAACGGGGTGTCCCCAGCCCCTAGGGAAGGGGCTTCCCTCACTGCGGGCTGTTCCCCTGCCCTGGGTGGGGGCACCATGTACCTCCCCCTGTGAGCAAACAGCTGGGACTTGGGGAGATCTCCACCCCAAATATACACACACCACACACACGCAGCCCGTGGGCTCCAGGGGCTGTGGGATTGATAGGTGACCCCCCATATGGTGTGGTGTATGTGAACCATGGGTGCCCAGAGATGGGGTCCTCCCCTGTGGCTGCTGCGGGGTGGGCTGGAGACTGGGGGGGGGCCTGCAGACCCACAGTGCAGAGGGGGGTCCCAGGATGGTGACAAGACAGGCTGGCCTTGAGCAGGTAGAGCAGCACCAGGGCTACAGAACCTTTTGGGGTTTTCTGGACACCATGCACCAGGAGATTAGCAGCAGTCTGCACCTCACACCCCTCTTGTTCAGACCACTGCGTTGTGATGAACTGGAGTGCACTGGTTCTCCTTGCGCCCCACCCCCCCCAAATTATTTCCAGGCTGCCCTGGCAGTGAGGGGTAAGGGAAGAATCTCCAGTCCCAACTGGGCATGGCGGGGGCTGCCCACCGTGTCGGTGGAGGAGCCACATTTTGTTCCTTCCTGCTTGCCCAGGCGCCTTCCCCTTGCCTTGCAGCGCTGCTCTGCATGCCTGTGTTTTGTTTGGTTGTGTTTTTTTTTTTCTTCAAAAGTCCTCAAACTTGTGATTTTCTGTGCAACTTGCGGGGGGCGAATCAGTATGAGGGAGCGCCCTTCTCATTGAAACTGGAGGTGAATAAATTATGAACAGGCGAAAATTGGAACAATGTCTCTGAGCGAGTGTTTTCTAGAGAGTTACTATTCCAGGCTTTGAAATCAATTGATACATAATTAGATTCCTCAAGAGAGGACAAACAAGGGCTGCCATTCACCCCCTCCTTCTCCCACATGCATCCCAAAGAGAGACTGGAGGCTTTAGCAGAAACCAGACAGCCAGCATTCTCCAGCACTAAAAACATATTCTGGCTTTGGGTGTTCATTTAACAAACAGATCCTTGAACCTTGCTTCTGTTTTCAGTTTATTTCGACCATGTTTCTTTGTGTTTAGTTCATTAAAACATGTCTCTTTTGAGATCTATTTTTACATTTCAAGAATCCAGTATTGTACTTTTGCGGTGGCAGATGGCCCTAGACATCCAAGCATAAGCTCTTTCCTGCTTTTTTCCTCTCTTTCTTAGGTCTTTTCTGTGCCACACTTGAAGCTGTTAGCAGCAACCATTCCTCTTTGCAACGTCTGGGGCTGACGCGCCGTTCAGCACCGGGGTACAAATGTGTTTCAGTCCCCACTGAACACTCAAGGTGTATTTTAAGCAGAGTGGATGCTACTTTCTGTGAGATAAGAGCACTCTGCTGCTGGATAGACCCAGGTCATGCGGGTGGCATGCTAACTAACTTTGCACCTTCACCTTGTGATTACCTCCTGGTAATAATGTTCTGTAATCCCCCAAATGACTTTATTAGCTGTTAAGGTTGAGTTTCATTTTTGAGAGAAGGAAAAGCTGGGCATTCTAGCGAGGGCACACAGCAAGATGCCTCAAAATAAAAATTTCTGTTTGTGAAAGTGCACCGAAGGAAGAGGAAAAAGTACCCAGTGATTAGAAAAAACAGTTTAAGGGTTATAGAACAAAACAGCAGCACCCCTGGCCAAATGGGCCACCTAACTGAAGGCAATGGAGCTCCTCTGTCTGCCTTCATGACTGATGTACTAGCAACAACCACTTCAAAACCTGGTATCAAACACAGATCAGAGTGCTGCAGCCATTAGCATAATTTATGTCAGATATTAATAGGATTAAAAAACCCTCACCAATACCAGCAATGAGAGAAAAAAAAGGTGCCTGAGCTGCTATAGACCCATCTCTTAGGTAGGGTGCCAGTACCATAGCCTACAATAAGGTGGGTGCCTTAAAGAAATCACAATCAGAATGACCAATTCTTACATACTATTAAATAGCATGATCTTTAGGAAGGGGTAAGGCAAATCTGACATAGCTGTTGTTTGTAAACTTTGGCAACCATAAACCTGTGACCTCTGTAGAGGTCAAGAAAAAAAAAGGCTGAGAAGTTTTCCAGCAAAGATGTTTGGTTGGGTAATAGCCAACGCAGAAGTACCCAAATATGTACAAGAGGAGAGTATTTTGTTTATGTTTGGTACGGACATGGTATATATTTATATCTGCATGTGTGTATGTGTGTATTTCGGTATCCGATTTTGTGTGGTTCACTGTTTTACCTGGGTTAAGCAACAGACTACAGGCAGAGCCAGCTGGAAGATCTTGGTCAGTTCAGGAAAGACTAGATTTTACTGCTCCATGGTGGTGGCCACATGTGGTGACACAGTCTGCTCCCTGATGGGAAGTGGGACAAGCTCAGGAGTACAAAATGCTTCCTCTGCAAGGTGATGCCCTTCCTTGATGCCCTCTCCTGTATCCCAGCCTTAACCACGGCTGTTGCAGTTCCCAGGACACATCTTTTTGCCTTTTTGGTGAATTAGGACAGGAGACATGTACATAGCTTGGTAGAATAGGTTTCCATTGCTGCTGCAATTTGTCTTGTGCTGCTGGCCTCAGCCACAACATGGAGTGCAGCTGGGAGCCCCAGCAACTCCTGGCTGGATATATGGAATGCTTCAGCTGCACCAGGGGAATATTACCCAGGATGGCACAGCAGAAGGACCTGTACTGGCAATTGCAGGCTCCTCCAGGATGACTCTATTTTAGGTTTGCCTTGTGTCAGCCTCCAAAGAATCACAGGTTTCTGGGTGTGCAGAAGGGGAAGCAGCAGCACAAACTCCTTCCTTTCCCCTCCACTTGGCTTCTCTCAACCTTCTTTTGATGGGAATACACTCAGAAATAAGATGTAGTCAAAGAAATCTCTATCTTAGAAGTTATCCCCACCTCACAAACCAATGGATTTCTGCAGACTGTTCTTTTGTTACCTCCTTTCAATTGCTCTTACCTCCACCCTCCAAGCACATGAGTGGCATGCAGGAGGACATCATTTGGGAATGGAACAACCGACAGACTTACAGCCAGGAGAGAGGGGATCTTGACAGCTGAGAGTCTTAGAGAGATTGGAGAAAGGCAGTAAGAAGTCAGAAGTAGTGAGCAGGAAGCGCTCATGGGGGAGGGAGAGGAAAGGGAAAAAAAAAAAGCTCTGCAGACCCAAGCTTGATTACCCTTAATCCTTCTTAAAATTATCCAGGTCCTTCCAACGTTTGCTTTTTTCCTTCTCTATCAACTTTGTTATTGCTTGTCTTGATGATTTGCTAAAGGTGTATCAGGCAACTCCAGATCTTTTACTGGTAGAAGTGTCAAAAGAGAGGATAGTTAGTATACATCCACTGCAAACTCTCCCACAGTTAGCACAGTCCTCCAGGGAGACCTGCCAGATAATGGCTTTCAAGAGGAGCTTAGGGGCATCTGCAGTGACCATTTTCCCCCATTGTCAGTAGAAATAAAGATTAGATAGGGCAAGGGGATGGGCTAAGAATATGGACGATGGACAAACTGATGTCACATCACTTATCTGTGTGGCTGACTTCAGGTCTACTCCTGCAAAATGGTTTGTGCAGACTCCTCTGAAGTCCATGGGCTTTTGCGCAGGTGGAGGAGTTCCCTATTAAGCTCTGATTTGTGAGTCTGGGGTCTCAGATCACATTTAGGGTTTGTTTTTGAGAAAAAAAAAATAAAAGGAAGCTGGTCCTTTCTAAATGCTAGATGCCAGAGTAAGTTTTTTCAATGCGTAGGTTTTTTTCATGAGTCTTTTCTTTGTATAACTCAGTTTTCTTTTACAATTTTGATAATTTTCATGCAAAAGATGTGTTCAAATGAGTCCTGCATCAAGAACCACTAGAGTTTGGGACTGAGGACAATTGTTAGCACAGTTTGGGCCCTGTCCACCCATCAGAACATGACAGCTTCAACACCTCTAATCAGGGATGTTGCCAGGGACTGCAGAGGTGATGGCCACCACATTTCAAGCATCAACGACCTACTGGAGATGGCATTCCCAGAAATGGGGGATATGCTTAAAAAGGAAAGTGGTTATTTGTGGGTTTTTTAGCATGGTTGAAGAGATGCTCTGACAGACCAAGCACAGCCTTACAATTCTTAGAGCGGTGTTTCAGCCCCTGCCCAAAACCTGTCGCAACATAAAATGTTGGGAAAATGACGCCGCGCAGGCTACGGCCAGGGCGGCCAAAGGGCCAGACGTGGCGGTTTCGGAAATAACCTTCCATTTCCTCAAACACCCGCAAACTCCCGCGGGCAGCGGGAGCGGGGCCGCAACAGCACCGCGTCGTGTGCGCTCCCTCTGCTGGCCCCGCCGCGGCAGCGCGCCCCTCCGCGCCCCCGCGGAGGGCTGGGGTGGGCACGGATTACCCTTGGCAAGGGCCCCCAGCCGCTCTGCCGGGCGGGGGAGCGGCTGCAGGCAAAAGCCGCAATAAATTAGTAATAATAATAAAAACGAACGCCGCAACTTTCTTCGGCGGAGGGATGAAAATCCCCAGCGCAGCCCCCACCCTCAGCGTGGCACCCAGAGGTGGGAGAGGATGGGATTCTCGGTGCACAGCCCCCCCTTTATTTAGGCATGCTAGATAAAAAGTAGCGTGAGCCATTTTCTAAAGGCTACGTTGCAATCAACTCCCACAAATGCATTCCCCCTGCCAAGAGTGCCGAGTGTCCACCTGGAAAAGGGCGACAGAGGGAAAAACATGGTAAGTTCACATGATGTCTTCCTGCAACCTCACCTCCCACCTTGGGTGGAAAGTGAAGAGGAAGATATGCAGAAGCACTGTGGTACGTTTCCATGCACTGCCGTGTTTCTGGTGAAGAAGTGTGTGCGCAGAGCCCCATTTTTGCTCCGGTTGTGAAGGCCTTAACACGGAGAAGAAATGAAGCTGAGAGTCCAGAGCAGCTAAGCTGGGCAGTGGAGACAACCCGTGCTGTCTCTACTTTCAAGGGAAGCATGAAAGTAATAGCTGACAAAGGGCAACAAATAGACACATTCATGGTGGGACTGAGAGGACACCTGCCCAAAACCACCCACCATGGAGCTCAACCCCAGTGAGATACAACTCCAGTGGCAGTGCTGAGCTTAACACCATTAATTTTAGCAACAGCTACAAGGTGGCAAGGGGGACAGCTGATGACTGGAAAATGTTAAATCTTTGTACTGCTCCTGTTCTCACAACAGTTGGACTTTTCATCCAAGATATTTGACACTGGAACATTTAATATCTAATGCTACTTTTTCAATGCAGCACTTCAGAATTACTCTGTCTTTGAGATAAATTGCATTGACTTTAGAATTACCAGTTGAGATGAACAGGTGCACTTTCAAAACCTTTGCAGTTTTGTCTGCCTTCTCAGACCAAAGGTGGCAACAAAAAACCTTCTGATTCTGTTGATATTTAAGATGTTTATACATGTGGAAGGGCTAGAAGTTTTGGTTTCTTATAATTTTATTTGTATTTCACTGAAGCGTATTGTTATATTTAATGCAGAAATAAAGAGAAATTTCCCCCCTTGTTGCTGTTCCACTTCCCACCTGCTCCACCCACCCCAAACCACTCCAAACCCAGACTCCAATCTGACAGCTGCAATTAGAACAGAAATCACAGAGCAGTGTGTTTTAATTGGCCACAGAGTATGTGGCATGTTTAAATCCCTAGTGATAACATACAGAAAGTAATGAGTAACTTTGATGATTTTTTTTTGAGATGAGCATGTTCAGTTTTAATTTTATCGCACAAGAAAATATCTGAAATGATTTTAAAACGAGGATAATGCTTCTTCACAATAGCCAGGTGAGTGATGGTAAAATTAAAGAATTTAAATGTTGATTTTGGGATAGATTTTAAATGCTGTAAGTGTCATGTTAGATAATGTTTCATTAATAAAACTGATGTACATGTAATTTGGCCAAAGAGAGGTGGCAGAGTTGTTCCAGGAGCAAAATCTATCATTATACAAAACCAAACATGGTATATTTAATAGGAGTATTTAGTCAAAGGAAGAGGAAATGCAATGTTCAGAATCCCAGATGGGCAAATGGAAAAAAAAAAAAAAACAAGGATGAGAGGAGTATTCAAACAGGGGAGATAAAGCTCAAATCCTAACAAAAGCTACTAGAACAAACATATTAAAGATCTAAAAAAAATAAGACAACTAGTGAGACCAACACTAGGAATGTAAACAAAAAAAAGTTTTAAGTAGTGAAAAACTGAAGGGCAGAATTGTGACAGTGTTTGGAAAATTTGGGTGTTTCATGAGGGTTAATCTCAACTGGTCTCAATTTTCAGCTGGCCAGTACTTTGTTCTTGCCAAAATCCATCATCAAGAGGGTTCAGGCTAGGTTCATTGAAATGCAGGGACCTAACATTGCTAGTTACTTATGGAAAACTTGCCTTTACTTGTTTTTGTGCTGTTGAATATGGAAAGGGAGGAAAAATAAGCAAATGGAATTGCAGTGAATGAATTTTGCAATTGCAGTACAAAATTGTGGAAGAGGCAGCATCCTCAGGGGAGGGGGGAGCCCTGAGCTAGAGGAGCACCCAGGTTATAAACAGATAGATTAGGAAGCAAGTCATTGCCTTGCGAAGGAGGCAGCCCTAAATAACTGTCCCAATCTAGTCTGCCTTGGGTCTTTCCTAGAGGACAGTCACCCCCAGCTGAAAAACTGCTGAGACCCTGTCTAACACCTGAGAGGTTTCTCCATCGGTAGCAGCTTGCAGCATTTGTATACTTGCCAAATGGCATATTGCATAATTCCCCTATACAGTATACCTGGTTAAACTCTAGATGCATATCTATGGGTAACACCAGAGATGGCAGAAGTTTTTTGTTTTTTCTTTTTTTAACAGCTCAGTGCATGTTTCCTGCTCTTGATTTGTGGCTGATAAACCAGCATGGAGTAGATGTCTCAACTAGAGGCAAACATACTTAGCTAACAACTCCAAAATACAGCAAAAGAAAAATATCAGTCTAAATTCTCCTTACTTGTGGTTATCAAAAAAAGGAGCCACAAGGAGTTTTATAGACTCTATATACATAAATACAGAAAGATTAAAACAGTAACATAACCCTTCACATCCCACCCCAATAAGTGTCCTTCTATCTTCCTTGGGAACAGCTTAGTAGTTACTACTACTCACCTAGGACATCATCTTTTCCAAGGCAGAGGGAATTAGGTAAGCAGCATCAGGAGGGAGAAGGGGAACTTTATTAATGGGGCTATTCCTCCTACTCAAATTGCTGCCCAGCCTAAATACATGAGCATCCTGTATTTAGCAAAGGTCACAGCAGGGCTCAGAGGCTACAAGTTGAAGTCAATTATGTACCAGGTGCATACAAATCAGTTCTTGCTGGCTTTCAGGTTGCTCTGATTACAATTCCTAGCTTTTTTGCCCCCAGAATAGGGAGCTAAGAAGCTACTTTTTGTAACAGGAAACCTAAGACTTTCATATACTCCTAGGGCATCAGAAGCTGTGATTCTCAGAGAACAAGTCACAAGACCATGGGTCACAAATAACAGCAACATTGTCATTTTAAGCAGCTACATCATCCTGGTTGTAGCCTAAATACCATTCATTTCAAGCTGTAGCACGATATCTAGCAGTGAATCTAGCAGGTGTGGCAAACTGGTTTCCTGTGAGACATTGACCTTCATCCTACAATTTGTGTAACCAGAAGAGAGCTAAGCCTGGCTCAGCTCCCACTGCATCCCCTTACAGTGTTTTCACCAGCCCCAGCAGCAGGTACATTGGGCCTGGACATACCGTGCATTTGTGTAATCTCGATGAATTCTCATTGGGACAAGAGTAGAAGACCTCCTTATTTCACCTGTGAGCAGTGAATGTGTCAGAGAGGAGGCACAAGGCAGCTGGAGGAGAAATAGTCCTCTTCATTTTGTGGAGAGCATGTTACCTAACAGAAGCTACCAACACGTTCCGTATCGTATCCTTTATCAGGATAAAGCTAAAAGTGCCACAAATACTCTCGAAAGAAGTTCAGAGGAAACCACCATCCGTATAGAAAATCTGGCATTTTCTCTCTACACTTAGTAAAAGACAAGACATTTTGCTAGAGGTGGTGCCCGGTGTTTGACATAAATGAATTACAGAAAGTCCATCTTTTAAATTTAGATTTATAAAATATGTTAGGCAAAGACTTTTCAGGGAAAAAGAAATAATAACACAGAAGCTGCTGAGAGAAGTCATTGGCATCACCTTTACCCTTTGCAGAGGACAGGAACGATGCACTCACTAACCACCCCCACATAATGTTTGGAAGAAAAACAAATTGTTCTCCTGATAAACCTGCATTTTCCCATGCACAGCTGGCTTTGAAGGAATCCTACCCCTATCAGTTGGTTACTCAGCAACTTCTCAAGAACCCAAAACAGTGTTAGTCCATAAAACACTTTCTTGCACTTTCTTGGGCTCTTTTTCTGATGACAAGAGCTTAGAAGAGGCTTCTTCTGAAGATCTGAAAAGACATTAACCAACACAGAAATAAGAAATTCTTATGGATAGCTTATTCTCCTGTCAGAAACTGTAGGGGTTTTTATGATTTTTTTTTTCCTAAATATAAGTCATTGTCTACTGCAGAGATTATAAGCAATAGTCTGACCCCTCCTAGCAATTAACCATTTTTCCATAGAAAGGTTTTCACAGGCTGGAGCCTGATCCATTCCCCATAAGCTGCTGGATTTTACCAACAGAGCTGATAGGTAAGAGCTCTCTTACTTACACAAGCTTCACTGGCACAGTGAAACTGCTACCCTAAAATTCAGATTAAAAACAGTTTCCAGGAATCACCTCTTCAAGTATTTTTACTGCTAGCATGATCTTGTAGAGCTCTCCCCTACAAAATGTGGAGCCAAACTCCTGTTGATATAAGCCATCCAAATCCATGCTGCATTTCAGAGCTGTCCAGTGAGTTTATCTCCCACTGCACATGATGCGCGTCTGCCCACTTCATAAAACTCCTTTACATTCCTGAAATTGTGAAAAAACTCTTTCCTTTCCTGGAATACCTGTATTGGCAGGCTTACCCAACAACTTTAAATAAACACCTTCATTTTGGTTACCAGGCAACTTAATACTCAACAACAGACCAAACCTCATCCCTTTTTCAATTGTTTTTCTTCTTTAGGTCTATGAGTTACCTTGTTGTAACTTGTTGGTTATGACAGCTAGCCATAACCAGAGCAAAACTATGATTCTCATTTTTTGGGTATATTAATTAAAGCCAGGCTTTTGACCAGTATTTTAGATGTATGAGGACTTACCAGCCCGTGCAGGCCAAGGGTGGGAGGATGCAGGGAGCAGGTAGTGGGAAGGGGGCTGCTGTTGTTGCCGCCGCCGCCGTAGGGACCTCAGCTCTTCCTGCAGGTAAAATCTTTCCCATAATCTATCTGAAACTGCACTGATAAACATAGCTATAAAAATCTAAGTTAAAACATTGTGAAGGCTTCTACAATTCAGAAGAGATTTTATCCTTGCTGTATAATTTACAGGCTTGGCTGTGTATTTTCTAAAGCAATTGAAGACACTAGTTCTGCCCATCTCACTTTCTGCTCATTTGTCTCTTTGCCTGGCCCAGAGTGCCACAACCCATGTTTCTACTTTGATCCTTAAAGAGTTATTTTTAAGCAAATACCCTGCCTTGGCCCTGTTTCCACACCAGCCAGCGGTTGTTTCCGGATGTGTTGCAATCGAGGCCCCACTTACATGGTGACAAGTCGGTCTCCAACTCTGTACCAGGCTTCCTGGATTTCTTTTGGTCTGTCAGCAAAAATATTCTGCAAGAGGATTTCTGTGCGCTTGAGAGGGAAAGAATAATAAAATAATTTACAATCTCCTCCAGTATATTTGATACAAAATTCAGTGACTTACTCTGCCTGAGCTCCTCCAGTTCCCAGGAGAGCTGCACAGTTTTGCAGCATCGACACCCAGGTGCGCAGCAGGAAGAGGTCCAGGAGGTTGAGCTGGGACTGTTGGGGCATGCAACACACAGCGAAGCCCAGGGCTTGTGGCATGAGCATGTTTGTTGGGTAATCCTGGTATTAAGATTGGCCTCAGAATTGTTAACATTGGCATTATCGTGGGCTCACAGTACCACTGGGAGATGCCACGTGTAAACTCTTGGACTTGTATGATGTGGAGACCACTCAATGGTTAATGAGGGGAAAAAAAATACCCAAAGGATGCACCAGACTGTGCAAATGACATATTTTAGTTCTGTGTTTTTTCTCTAGCTTATAAGTCTGTGTTATACAGTGTCGACACCATACCATAGTCTGAAAGTAGAAGTGCACATAATTATAGTTATTTACTAGTTACCAAACATTTCATCTCCTGCCTCCCCCTTTTCCCCATTTGCTGCTCATTTTCTTATCCAGCCTGGCTTTTGTCTTGCAAATGGCATCTCATCTGGTGGGACACCCGCTCGGAGTGAATCTAGACATGTTCGCCCAGTCACACAGATGTCAGACTTTACAAGAGCATCCATAGTGATGCAATAATATAATAATTAAATATAATAATGATTTCAAGCCAAATCCAAACCTCCCTTGATGTGAGGAGAGCTGTATCAAGTCCAACAGCACTTGCCAGTGCCAATAGTCTGCATGAGATAATGTGTAATTAAAGAGTAAGTGGATGTTGGTTACAGCTGTGGAGGTGACAAAGCTGATGTAGTTCAGGCTGTTGGAGTTTTCTTTCCACAAACCTAGAAACAGAACTTTGGAGAAACTATCGAGTTTTTGAGCATTCTGTAATGGTCTGCAGAAACATTCATCATTAACTGCCACAAAAATGTCACCCACAGCTCCCCTCTTACAGATTAGTGTTACAGACAGGTTGTTATAGCATCTGTGTGGGCTTTGAAGGACCAAAATGTGTCATCTGGCACACTGCTAGCATTGGCTAGAGTGCGATGAAAGATGATGGGAACTGGAGATCGGATCCCAGCCCGGAGTGCAGCTGGACAGGGTGCCAGTGGCGTTGCTACAGACTATAGGTGCTGTTTTGCTGCAGATGTTGACTGCAGTAAAACACACAGAAATTGTAAATGACAAATGTTGCTTGATTTAAAAGTTTCCTGGAGAAGCAATGCAAGTTTGCAAATCTGACAAGAATATTGTTGGGGCTTGTTGAAGTGCTCAATATAAACTGTAACATGCAAGCTATTAAAATGAAGATATTTGGCATTCGCAGTCACACATATGGGCCTTTCAAAACCATTCTTCTGGTTTGTCAGCTCCTATGCTCCTTGAATGATGCACAACCTTCTTTTATATGTTCCTGTAAGATGATTTGGCATTTTTAAAAAACTTGTGGAGAAGAAATCTGATGAAGAAACATAGATCCAAAGAGAAACTTTGGAAACCTACTTCTTTTTCATGATTCCTTTTGCAAATCCTATGCAATATCTGTGCTTTGTGTTTCGGTTTTTTTGGCTGCTGCTGTGTGTGCACTTCTGGAAACAGACTTTTCAAAGCAGCTCTGAGCCAGGCTTTGCAAATGAAATGTCAGCGCTGCCCGAGGCCGGTGACACTTTCTGTGCTGATAAGCAACTCCTCTGAGTGGCCAAACTGATCCATCTCCTGCCCTGACAGTGCCATTGTCTAACCTAACTGTTGAGCGAGGCTTTAAGGCTAAGCAGAGGATAAAACCCTACAATTGACCATGTCCAATGACTGCCTCCATCATGTGACATTTCCTCCACATACATAAAGGCATAATTGACACTTTGGACCTTGCAGATGTTTTGCAATTCATTTGGTTCCCACAAAGATACCAGAAAGTAAGTCTCATGAACTGGCAATACTGTGTTTTCCTCTGAACATGTTCTTATCTCGAAAACGTATTCAGATGCTAATTGCATCATGTCTTATGGCCCCACTTGTTTGGTTTTTTTTTTGCATTTTTCCTCTAAAAACACTGTGCCATTATTTTTTTAAAGTATAAAAATACTCAAATATTCCTGAAATGAAGCATATTTGACTTGTTAGCAAGTGATCTGCTTCACATATGAATGGCAGTATATTCTGCCCTCTGTCCATGGCACTCTGCTTTATGCATCCTAATTTCATTTACTGTTCTGACACTTCAGTCATCCTTTCCAAAGGGAAACCTCTTTGCTAAGAAACTATTTGCTGTTCTCTCATCAGAAGAAGATGTTTTGAACAACTGATTGGCTTCCTCTGGGTCTTGGAAGGCTGGACAAAGGCACAGCAGCATGGTCAAGTGTGGCCCTCATACAGTACGGAGATGTCTTAGTACAAACATCAAAATGATCACCTCTTCACGTAATTGAGCAAAGCTTTAGCCCCTGCGGCTTGTCCTTCCTTTCTGTAAAATGGGAAAGATGGTAATTCCCTCCTGATTCTGTTAAGATTTTTCCTATAAGCAGCTTTTGTTTTCACAGATGGAGACCCCTTAGCTTTATGATCACAACTCTTTTCAACCTAATTTGCTGCCCTGAAGAGACATGGCAGCAAAGGTGGGGATGTTGCGAGATACACTGTCTGCCTGGTTTATCTTTCTCATTCTAGATTTACCAGAGGCAAAAAAATGGCAGATCCTTTTTTTCTACAAGAGAAATAAAATTAGCTCCTTTGGACAGACTGCTCTAGGCTGAGTCTGCAGGCAATAATTTCTTCTAGAAATGAAGTGAGTTCTCTGATGTCTTTCCATATTGCATGTATCACTTGTGTCTCTGTGTGGCTTTATATTTCTCTAAAAAATGAACAACAATAATATATATACACATATATATAGATAATCTTCCCTTCTCTGGTGATGGATACTACGTGTGCACACATACATCTATACACACTCCTCACTTTCTCAGACGATGAAGCTTATGCCAGTCTGACTGACACTCATGAAAAGAGCCTGGATTAGCAGAGGACAGGAAACTTCCCCTAATATTATATAGGAAAGAAAGCAGGACCTGTCTTGCCCATTATACAGCTTGATGCTATGGCCAGTGGAAAAATAAAAAAGGAAAGCACATATCCCACCTTATTCTTCTTTAAAAAGATGTAGTGAGACACATGCTCATTCAGGAGTCCAACTTTATGTCTTATTGTCCTGCATATTTTCCTCTCCTAAGTATTTAAAAAATAATTTCAAATACAGTTGGTACTGTTGTAGGTACAGACTGACAGCCATGGTAACTGAGGTCCTCTGGTCACTGCCTGCAGATAACCTGTGCGGCTGACATGTCTAGAGACACTGCAGAATCTCCTTTTCTGCCTGTTCCCACATTGCACATGAAGAATATTTAAGGATCCCAAAACCTTACCACTGGATTGTGCAAAACCCCACAATTCCCAAAGCAAACCTGGGTGATTCTGCTGCAACAAGACACCAAGGCAATTTTATCACTTTAGAACAAGCTTGTAAAAATCAAAGTACAAGGTCAGAAGGATGACTAAACATGGAAGGTACAGCACAGAATGAATGGCTAAAAACTTTTCTGGGTCAGTAAGTGTATTTACCCCAGTCTTCATTCATAGATCAAGATTATTGTAATCTTTGCTAAAGTAGGATCACTGCCTGTGCTAGAAGACTTTTCAATTTTGGAAAGCCAAATAAGAATCAAAGACATTGCTGAACAAATTCAGACCTAAACAAGAAAAGGTGTCCATTTTAATAGTGGGGGGATGAAGGCTGTGACAAACCTCAGGGAAAGGAATGGGTCTTGGTGTCTTCATGTCAAGATTCAATGACTTCCTGTAAGATAACAAGTCAAACAAATTGCTGGGCTCAGCAAAGAGCTGGATGAGATGTCTGGCCTGTGTCGTACAGAAGTTCAGCTCTAATGGGCTCTTCTGCCTTTGAAGCCTACAAAATATTGGAGTAGCAGGGATGTCCTGAGTTATGTAGACCAGTTCCCTGCCTTTGCAGGCAATCATAGGCTACAATCTCCTTCACAAATTAATCAATTGGCATCTTAAAGCTGTGAGTTTTAGCCTGCCATATTTACACTGAGGTGCTGTTACCCCTTCTCTGATGTTTAGAAACCTTCACAAATGTATTCATGGACAACTTACATATTTGTTGTTGTGGGTGAAACAGCACTTCTCCTTCCTGTATATATTTATGGAGAGCAACCTTAGACTTTTGCTTTGATAGGTTAGACAGAGAAACTCCTAATACAAGGTCTGAATTCCTCTGACCACCCTCGTTACCTTCCTTCTCCATGCCACTTTCAGGAAAGACACATCCAGCTCAGTAATCAGTACTCTGCAGCACTCCAGTTGTAAGCATGTAGCTTCCACGATTCCTGAAGAAATACCTCACCTGATACTATTTTCAGATTAAGAGTATCTTTTGCAGAAAGGGACTGCCCAGCCTGGTTCACTTTCGATTGTTCTCATGCTCTGAAGCTGGAGAGATGTTGAAGGAGGACCTCAGGGCTGCAGCCCTGCAGGTTGGAAGAGGAGAGGTAGGGAGGGCTGCAAGAGGGGGAGAAGAGTTGCACGACTGAGACTCAGTTTCCAATCTATGCGATATCAGTGTATGGACCTTTCTTTTGCACTCAGAAACACCACAAGCCCAGGTGCTCTTCTTCCACCTTCCCAGCTGCCCCTGCTCTGTTGGCCAGGACGAAGGGCTTCGCACCTACAGAGATAATGCAGAGACTCTGGTGGAGCAAAGTGCTGATAACTCTCAACAGTTAGATGGGAAAATAGGAACTCTGTCCAAATCTATAACAAAGCGAGGATATTTCAACCCCCTCCTCCTTGCTATTGAAAGCTGCCAAGCAAAACACGGCTAAGCGAGCCTTGCCCATGATCAGCTCTATCTCCTCTTGCATATGAACTCCAGCACGGGCTCTACTTTTATGATCACATGCATGTGATGAGGTAAACACACATACTGCTGTGGCACACCTAACGAACAGGTCAGGGGCAAAACACGCTGCAAAGCAAAACTGAATTTAATGAGAATAATTAGAACCAGTCCTCTGGCTCAAGGTTACATCTCATTGTCGTTTTCTGCCGCCAGCTCTGAGCCTACAAAACAAAGTTTGTTTCATTCTGGGAAAACCCCAAATTTCCCCCCCCTTCCACCCACCCCTCTTTTCCTCATAGTAAATCTGAAACATTTTAGCATCTTTATAAAAATTTAACAATCTTTATAAAAATTGCCTTTAGGTAAGTGTTACTTTGAAAGAAAGTTATAAATGAGTGAAAACAGTGAATCAGTCTGAAAATTATAACAAATTTACCACAATATCAATATATATATATGTTATTAATTTGCTACATAGATACAGAACCTCTCTTAACTGTTATTGCTGGTTTTCTAATACTTGACCTTAACCTGAGATATGATGCAGTATTTTAAAGTTAACTCATACCTTGACTGAGGAAAGCACTTAGGCCTGCGTGGTTCAGCATAGTTGTGCTTAGACACCACTGCTATGTCCTTGTGGGCTTTTAATACTTATTTAAGCCTCATGCTCAATGTTTTAATTTTTCAAACAAGTATTTTCAATTCCATTGAATGAGCAGCCTGCTCTCCTGCTCCATGCACATACGAGATGGATTTGGGGGATTTTGGCTAGCTGTGACAATTACATATATCTGAGGAAAATAACATTGCCAATATAATTGTTCTGCAACAGAGCAAAGGATTAGGTGGGACATGTGTCTTTTATTGGTGGAGAAAACATCTATTACTTCTGTTTACTGATTAAACTAGCTGATTCACATTGCCAGAACTGAATTTCACAGTACTATGCATAGTCCCTGTGCTTGATCATGGTTATAGATCAGACCTTGGCTCTATAAATAAGAGGAGAATATCAGCACTCAAAAAACAGTCACTTCAGAAGAAACTCCTTAGAAATCCAAAAGGAAAGTGAAACCCATATGTGTATTTTTTTTTTTTTGCAAATAGTACACGGCAAGGAAAAATCCAGACAACTCCAGCAGACCTACTTCTTTGAGAGCTTACTTATCTATAGAGGCTTTGAGCTTTTCTAGGGTTTGGATTAAAAGATGCAAACACCTAAAAAACAAGCGGACAAATAAATAAAGTCACCTCAGTGCTTCATGGATACCCTAGCTTTTGCAAAAGCTTCTCCAACCACAACCTAAATAATTCAAACCATCGTTGTCAGGCAGCAGCGCAGTCCTCCTCAATAGGCACTTGCCTTATCACTCTACAGCAGATGCTTCAGCCAACCATTGGATATTGAAAACATAAATAATGAAACAAAATTTGGAGACAATGGTTTCTGGGCCAGGGACAAAATACTGATGGATATTGTCAGTCTCGGAGTAACCAAGCAGCAAAAGCTCAAGTGACAACAATAGGGAGGAGAAGAATAGGGACAAGAGAGGAGCCTTGAATCTCAATAAGGCCTGGAGCTGCACATGCTGCTGTTACCCTAGAAACTAACCTCTCCCCTGAAGAGGTTTGCCGGGGCATTGTCCGGGGGACACAAGATGTGTCATACACCAGATGGTCGTGTGCTGTATAACTCAGTTATCTGAGCGGTGGAGTGGAGGAATGCACGCCGTGGAGCGCTCCGGAGGGCCGCCCAGGGCACCATCTGTTCTTTCAGAAGGCACTGCTTTGGCTTTGGTGTTGTTTTTTTTTTTTTTTTTTCTCCTTCCAAGAAAGGAGGGGAAAACAAAATTAAAATGATTCACCATTCAACAGGGAAAAAAAAAAAGCTTAATACAGTTGCCATATCTAGCTTTCATTTAGCTAATTTTATCCCTGGGTTTTATGTCAGGTGAATTGCTTTTTTACGCCTGGGAGAACAGCAATTATTTCTCTCTCAGGAGTCTATCATTTATAAATAAAACCCCTTTGAGACCTCATCGGTCATTTACCATCTGAAAACCCCCAAACACTTTTAGCCATATGTTCTCCAAACTCTCCTCTCTCCTCCCCGAAGCTCCCTGTGAAGGTTTCAGCAACGTGGGGGAAAGAGCATTTTTCTTTTCCAGGAATTGTTCTTCCCCTTTGGCTGGGAAGGGGGGAAGGAGGAAAACAAAAAGTCAGAGTTGAAACGGCGGTCTGAAGGACTGGCGTAGGAAGGAAATGTTAATCACAGGCTGTGAGGTGCCAAGGAGCAGTGACTAATGTGCCTGCGAGGTGCAGGCACCAGGAAACATCCCGGGGGCCCGTCCCAAGTGCCACTGGAGCCAGACGAAAGCCTTGCTGCCTCTCACCAGCTTTGGATTGAGCCCTGAATCTACTCATGAGGGCGGGTGAACTGGATGGAAATTAAAGTTCATGAGACTTCAGGGTACTTTAAAGGTGTATAAAGGCTTAGCACTTGGGTGCAAGAAGATCAAGACAGGGTAGTAAATGCAATACTCAGATTGCAAGAAATGGACTGAAACATGTGTTCTTGTGGCAGGACTCTGCTTAATGATAGGACCTGTGTTCTGGTGCACCTTTCTGCTCCCCTGCTTCTGGTTTCTGTTCCACTGGTTCTGTGGCCACTGAGGATCCCCCCACCTAGCAGCATAGGAGAGAAAATAAATGGAAAATAAAATACTTGCCTGATTGCTGACTAAAATAACAGAGAACGTTTGTAGCCGTTTAAGCAAATACATTATTTAAAATCCACTCTGTAACAGCTGCAAGTGGGCACCCATCACACTGGTGTGAGTCTGCAGCTCCTGCAGCACAGGAAGAGGAGGGTTTCAGTGGGGTAAGCACATCTTCTGTCATTCAGATTTTAAAAGACAAACTATAAATAAAGAGATGTTGTGGCTTGGAGAAAACTCTCATCCAGTTGTGATCAGTCCTCATGCAAGTACCTCTGACCTGATGGTTCCCAAAAGTGATCTGAAGGGCATACATCCCATCAAACCCGCAACCAGTGTTTCAGCTAACATTTAGAAGGAAATCCCTAGGAAAATTAGGGAAAAAGGATGGAACCAAAGCGTAAGATTTACATGCAGAATAAGCATCAAGGATGCAAAAGGAGTAAAGTCTGAATCACATTTACATTTAGGTTCCATTTACAGACACTTTAGTTAATAACCCCATTAGGCAATCATTAGGACTAACACACTATGAGGCAATGCTTAAACAACAGTTGCAGATGATACCATCTCACAAGCTGCTTGTAATCCTAATACTTCATATGCACTTACCATTCTTACAGCAGTGGTAGTGCTTGTAACAACTGTATCTAACATATCGATGTTTACGAATTAACAATCACTATACTCCTAAGGATATAACATACAACTGGAGTGAAAATTTAATTTATTTTCCTCCTTGGATTCTTATTTTTTGTTTCCCTACAAGACTGCCAGCACAGAAAGCAGCAGTGATGCATTTCAGCACAGCTGGCTTTAAAGGTTGTGTGAACTGCACAGGCGCCAGGGGCTCGGAGCACGACGCTCCCAGACTTGGGGAATTAGGGCAAGAAAACCTCTAAAGATTCGTCTGCTCACCCCTGCTGGGGATTTGCCCTGCTCTGATCCCAGAGAGCTCGCTGAAGGCTGCCTTGCCTACTTTCTGCACCTGGCCAAGTGATTGACCAGCAACTCGACAGGGTCGTGGAAGCTTTATTTCCTTTGTTTCATGGGTGTCTGCCATGGAGAGCCAAGCCTGGATTAGCTGAGCCTAAATCCCTGGGCAGCTCGCCAGAGCAATGCTTGCTCTGAAGCAAATGCAGCTCCGAGATGGTTTCAAGACCGGCTTTACAGATCAGTTCTTCTTAGTCACAAATCCAGGGGCAGAGAGCATAATGCCTCACGTCAGGCTCCCGGGAAGCCGCTGCCCACAGGCAGCAGTTGCCAGCCCATGCATGAGCAATGTGAACATGGACAATGCTGTTTCTTTTGGGCTAGCCCTTCCCTGGCAGTGTTCCCTCTCCAGCCATGTAGGCATCTTTTCACCAGACAACCACGCTGTGTTACAGTAACGCACACGGACGTGTTTTGTAACACGCCTATTTGGCACCTGTGTTCTCTTTGTTGAAGTGCCAAGCATTTTGTTGTATTATCTTTTAGGTCACTCTCATTGGGAAAAAAATTAAGAAAACCACTATTTTCCAGCATCTTTCAATAGGTGATCCAAAGGCAAGGTGCACCAAGCCTTGCAGGAGCCACCAAATCCCAAGAACGTGTCTTCTGCTACATCTCTTCCAGACCTCTGGGTTTAAGTGAGGGCTGGGGGGGGGAGGGGGGCAGAGGGGGACTTTTAGCCTAGCTCCTGTAGAAATAAAGTTAATGCACTCATGCTGCATTTGTTTTGCCTCCTCCTAATAACTTTTGAACTCATCGGCCTTCTTGAACTCAACAGAAGGGGAGAGGTCTACAAAATAATTAACTTCTCATAAGTTTTGCGAAAATAGGCACTGAGGTAAAAGAGAGAGGGCCTTGGTATCAACATCCTGATAAAGGAAAGGCTGAGTATGAACACACATCTCATCGGACACTAGGGGAACAACACAGAAAACAAACCTGCTCTACATCACACATCACAACAACAAAAAAAACTTCAGCTGAAATTTGCAGTTCTTAGACATCAGTCATCCCTTGGACAAGACAGAAAAAAGCCAGCATTCATAGAATTACTTGCTAGTTTTGATTTGAACTCAACGACTTCTGGTTATTGCATGGGAGCAAATCCTTCTTGGGACATAGCTAAGTGTCACCTCCACATCTCACTGGGGTAACAACTCACTGCCTTTCATGCATCTTCATCACAGAAACTTGTGAATTCACCATGGCTCTGTGACCATGAGGAAAGCAATGCTGCATACACAACCGAGCCCAGCTTCTGCTCAAAGACCACAGAAAGGTGTCTTTACCACATGTTTTGAACTTGCAAAGGGCTTACATTGACTCACATGGACTGAGTAGTCCCACTGAAGTCAATAGCCCAACTCCTGCACACAAATGAAGCACCCAAGTATATTTTCACAGGAGTAGGACATAAATGGGAGTTGCATCAGAGCCCTTCTCAATGCCCCTTCCTCTTCTCAAAGCACCACCCCATCAGTAAAATGAGAACAGCAATACCCATCTCAGCAGGATACCGAGGATTAGTTTAGAACTGGTTTTGCCTTTTCTCCTTTAAAGTCTCAGAAAAGAAAATATTCCTGTATTTTACTTCTTTATATTTCAAAAAGCAATTTCTTTCCTGCCCAGACCTTTTCAGCTTAGCGCCCTGGAATATTTCCACCTTTCCTCAGAACTGATGAGTGATAAATCAGCCCAGAGTCATCTGCTAGCAACAACAGCCCTTAACTTGCTGCAGTAAAATGGCTATTTAATCCACAGACATCCAAAGATTTCTGCCCCAACTAGTGTTCGAGCATAGAGCTGGCCCATCGCATTATTTGAAACAAACCTGCCTTAAAATAAAAGGGTGAAAATGAGCAATGTCTGGACATCTGGTCTTCTTTTGTAAGGTAGTATGTCAAAAGGGATCTAAACCCCAACATCCTCTAATTGTCAGTTTGGCAGCAGGCGCTTCTAACTCTGAAAATCCTTGGGCTCAGAATAATAAAGACTGCATACAGCAGGGCTCCAAGGTGCCTTTTACCTCCTGAGTAATTATATGAGAGTCTCCAGAGTGCAGGTCCCTTTGTGACAGGCACTGAGCAAACAGGGGCCATCCCTGTCCTGAGGAATTTGTGGTTTAAATAGACAAATAGGCTGAGTGGATGAGAGAGGGTAACAGATGTGGCCAAACAGGTGAAATGACTCGCCCTGAGATCACACATGTTGATACCAGGCACAATGCTTCTGACTCCTGAATCTCAACACAGCCCCTAACCAGCAGCCCATGCTTTTGCTCAGCTCCTAAACCTCCTCCCTTGCACACATTCTCCTTACCCCCGGAACCCCTTAATCTTTCTTTTTGCATGGTTGGGACTGAGACAGGCTGAGTTTTCATCACTACCTTCAGCTGGGAAGCCCCATGTTTCTCCTCCTCTCCTATTCATGGGCTTCCTACCTTCTGCACCTGGCAGAGCACCCACACCCTGGCAGCCTGGGGAACCTGAGCCTGCCTGCATTTTTTTAGATAATTTTTTTTTTAGCTGACCTTTATTTTTTTAAGGCAGGGGTGGGGGTCCAGGCTTAGCTTACACCAGTCTTGACATGCAAAATGCTATCAAGCTGTTCTAAGGAAGAGACTCCTTTGTGCAGCCGCAGATGCCTTCATTTTAACACCATTTACAAAAACAGAGTAGAAAATTATCAAGTCAAGACCTTGCCTAACTTACAGTTTCCTTTGCTCCCCTTTAAGCTATTTACAAACATTTCCCTCCTACTTAAAAAAGAAAAAAAGGCTCTGGACAGTTTGGATGAACAGCAGACACCAACAGATAAGGTTTCAGCAGAAACTCATACTCACTGAATGCTGGTTACTTCAGGCTGGTCCAGCGCTGAACTGTTCAGCTCATCTTCCCGCTGCTGCCATTCCACAATACTCTGTGAAAGAAAGGTGCTGAGATACCTACATCCAGAAGAAGTCATTGAGGTATGAAGCCCTAGCAGGCAAGATAAATTCTGCCCGGTCCTCTGAGCAGAGAGGTCAGACCTGTCTCAGGTGAGCACTCGGGCATGGCTAGCTCCAGGCAACTGCATGGCAAATTTGGATGGCTCATTTTATGACATCCCTCTTCAGTGAGGAAAAGAGATCATCTTCTTTTTCTTAGGGTGAGGTACATCACCAGATTTGAAGTAGCAGGTCTCAGAGCAGCTGCTCTTTCTGAAAGGATCAGCTGGATCCAAGTGAGCAATCATTGACCCCACAACAATTTGCCAGCAGCCTTGAGAATCTGTAAAAAAACCTGACACATCAAGAAAGGGATCTTTTGCATGAAATGTTTGTATGACAGACTCTTATCACTGAGATTAGCTGCCAACCAGAAAATGTAGTTATGGTCTTTGGAAAAAATAGGTAGAAATGGATGCATTCTCTGGTTAACACAACATTTCTAGAAATGCATAGACCTGACTGCTTTCAGCAAGGGCTACAAGACACACCTTTCTCCCCAAGGCCACTCCAGCTGATTAAGTCCAGTTTTTCTCTAGTAAAGAATCAGCAAAACGTTTCCAGTCCAGCACTGCAAATAAGGCATCCGTATGTTTTGCAATGGGCTAAGAGAAAATAGAAAATCAAAGCCAACAGCTTTCCTGTGTATATCAACTGTCTGGATTATAGAATAATGAACAGACATGGCATTCTTGTCCTGTGTTTTATTAGGAAATTGACAGACTGATTGATAACCTGAAATTACATAGTGATCTCATTTTAAAAATGTTCAAAATCATGACAATAATTTTGATTTCTATAAAATGTAATGCCCAGCTACAATTCCTGTTTATGCCTGTAAATTTCTACACCCTTAACATTTATCTACTGTACAGGAGCAAGGCTGGATAATTGTAATATAATGTGTAAAGTTAAATACAGTATACTTTCCTCTGCAGCCCAAGTGAAAGAGATGAAATGTTGAAAAGAAAGCCCAGAATATGAGCAGCTCTATGAGAAGGTTCCCTGTGATCTCAGTTCATTACACATCAGTATTTCAGACTGCTCACAGAGATTAAAGACTGGTGACATTAACTGCTGTGCAAAGTTATTAGGCTTTAGGGCATCAGTTTTCCAGGAGAGGGAGAGAGACTGCCGTGGGATACGGGCTCTGCAGTCAGGGGAACAGGGTGCACTGGATGAGTATGATGCTTAAAGTGCAAGAGCTGATAAATCTCCCTACATCTCCTTCTTTTGTCAGTGGTATGGGCTACCACCACCACCACATTGGACTAAATAGCTTTTCCTGGCACTCTGTCAGCTTTAAAGATGTTCCATGTTCAAAGTAGGGCTATTATGCTATAGGTGCTGGCTGTCTGCAAAGGCTGAATTTCAACCTTGGTAATAAAAGCCCAAATCCTGCTCACATTGTGTATGTGAAAACTCACACAGAGCAGAACACTGCTGGCTTTACTGTAGCTATCACGTGGGGTAATGTGGTTCAACTCCATGGGTTGTGGCCGAGGCCCTCGGTCTTCTAAATTAGAGCTGGCACTTTTCAATATCAAATGACTCTTGTAGGGAATTGAATTTCTCTAGACATTATTCAGGAAAGTATTCAAATTGTCATATATGCTGTCTGGATGAGAGATGCTTTCCTGAACTGGGGCCTCAAATCCTGTGAGGATTATGGATGCTCAATAAGTGGCCAGCTCGAGCACTTGACCAGCAAGTCCAGTCACTTCAGCCTCTTGTACTATTCTTGGTGACTGTAAGCTAAAAATCAGTAGATTTAAGAGGTAGTGGGCCTTCTCTTTAAAAAGATATTTCAGGACAAGTACATTCAGACCACGGTGTTTTCTATTTATATATGAATTCTTTGGCAACCATTTTCTAGAAAGCAGAATCATTTTTTTCTATGTAATACTTTATTGTCTCTCCATGAAAAACTGATATCTTAAAAAATCTATATCACTGTCCACTATAAATAGTATTGTTCCAGATTAAGTATTAGTATTCCCTGAAGCAAATTAGATTTAAAAAACCTGGTCATTATCTGATAACTGTTTATGTAGCAATGTTAAAATAAAACAGGAAAATAAAAATCATTCAGTATGTGGTTTGTCGTTTTCTAGAATGTTAGTGTACGTTTATACAGTAAAAACAACATAAGTTATCCTAGCTTGTTTTAAAAAAACGTAGCAGTAGAAATATATTGCTATTTGCAGATTCATAAACAGAATGCACTTTTTCCATCTACGTTCAAGTATTATTAGAATATTATTATTACTATTATTATTATTAAAGGAGCTCTAAATCCTTGCCATTTTGCCTGTCTTTGCATAGTTTTGGTCTTTCTGAAAATAATGGGTTGTGATCAATTGTTCATAAACAAAATCAATGTGGAGGTTCAGTAAGTTTTGCCTGATAGAAGACAGCCTGGCAACCCTTTGGCTATTACGAGAGGCTTTAGGAGAGCATATCTGAGACTAGTGGTATAGATACAGTAGTCACGTGTTTTCTTGGACAGTTGATGAACTTAATTCCTTCCAGGTTCTCAACATTCAGTCCCATTTAAAGGAGAAAGGTGGGAAGAATCCAACCCAGACTTATACCATATCAGGATATATCATCTTCATTTCTTCTTGGTACTGTCAGTTGCTCATAGGTTGGCAGGGTGTTATTAGGGAGGAAAAGATCTGAATTGATGTTGTTGCCTCTCTGAGATGATCTGTTGTTCCCTTGATCCCCCTGCTGACGGGAAACCAGATGATGCAGCATATCTGTAATGAGGTTCAGTTTCTGATCCATTTGTGTAACCTATAAAGGCAAAGGGAAGGTTTGTTTGCAACAAACCATGTGATACAAATGCAATATTAAAATGACAGTTTTCTTAATTAGGATCACAACCATCTCTATGAAGACACCACAGATTCACAGTCCATCAAACAGAGCATTAGAAATTTAATGCAACAGGCCAGAGTGTGATGAGTACAGCCTGTTAATACTCACCTCTGGTATGTGCCTTGACATTCATTTTATACCTGGATGAGTGCATGACAAGTGGGCTTTTAAAGAGATGTACTGGGATAGAGAACCAAGACCCGGAACTGAGTTTCTGTGTTTTTTTGTTATTATGTTGTCTGTGTTTTTTAGTAAACTTGATAAACCTCTAAGATGCTTATATGCCTTCATAATATCAATATGCTCTAGTAAATATCTGCTCTACTTGAAATAATCTAATCTATGCTGATGTTCTTTGTTACGCTTGGGTCCAATTACCAGCTCAGGGCACAAAATGCCCCACAGATATTTTTGCTGATGAAATTGTATGGCAGCTGGAGTCTGTGGCTGGGAGTGGGGCATGGTTCAGTTTTAGACTCTCACCCCCCACCATTGCTCATTAGGATTGCCACTTGAATGACATGACTCACAGCAAGCCAGAAACTCCTTTTTCGACCATTTTCTTCCACCCTTAGACAGAAACCCATTAAATTATTTAATTCCTCTTTTTTTTTTACTGCTTTTTTTCCTCTTTCTTCTAATCTTTAGGAGAAATATAATGAAAAATCAGGATACTTAATAGAGACTAGGTTATAGATTTGTCTATCTGATGTAAAGTTGTGGTATTTAGAGGAATATCAAGACTGAGAAGTTCCTAGGAACACCACAGTTTCAGTCTCTGGTTTCTTGTATTTTCTAATCAAGAAATAATCTGTACCATGCCTTTTTATCTGGCATGGGACACCTCCTCTGTGTGTTGCCTCCAATGTACTGAGTTAGACGTCCTGAGGGGAAGATGGGCACTACCAGCTTCAAAGTCAAGCCCACTCTCTGCCCCTTGGCATGACAAGCACTGAAACTGGCCAGTAAGACGCTTTCTTATGGCCTCTTACTCCCTTCTACAAGCCTAAAGAAAAAGCCACAATTTTGCTTTTGTAGTCTCTATCCCACTGATCCACAGGGACCCTAAAACACTATGTAAATTCTAGGCAAAAAGATGCAATCGATTTTAAAAAGGGAAAAGAAAATAAGCAGAAAAAAAAATTTATAGGAATAAATTGCTGCCTAAAATATCTGCTAGAGTGTAGTGAAAGGTACATAAAACCGCCAGAGAGAGCATGAGTGGGAACGATTTATATGGGCCTGGCTATCATCCAAGTATCACACAGGATAGTAAAAGACAGTAAGGCTGAGCAGAATGTCAACAAACCTGGAGGATTTCAGCAGAGACTAGAATGTTTTTCCACCATAGAGAAAATGCTGGATTTTTTGAAGACTTTGTACAACTGGTAGGGAAGCAGATACAGTGATTTAAAAATATGAGGTGCCAGAGATTTATACTTTGCAGCTGGCTCTGGAAACTTTAGGCAAAGCACCCTAGATGGTACATGAAACACTAGTAATTCTGGGTGGAAATTGCTGTTGAAAGATGAGATTCTTCAAATGAGGAAGCTGAAGAACACAAAATTTCAAGATTTCTAGCAGAAAATACAGATGGAAAATTGAGCAGATCATCAGGTTTTCATTTCATTACTGTTTGTTACTCCCTTAAAAAAAAGTCCAGTTTCCGCAAGTGGTGCCCATCACAGATGGCAAACCCATGATGCTCCAAGTGTGACAGCACAAATCAGTGCTAGTGAAACCTGCAAAAATACTTAATTCCTCCATCCCCCACTGTCCAGGCATCACTTGCTTTCTGAGACAGATGTGCTGGAAGGACTGTGGTGGAAGATAAATAGCTATTTCAGAGTCTAAAGGACAACTTTCCTTCTTACAAGAGATATCTCTTTGCTAATTATTCTAAACTAACTAGAGGATTTATATATATATATATTTCTTAATTTGTGATTCCAGGCAGGGATTACCAGAGGAAACACAGACTGAAGATATATGTGGAAAATGTACATTTATGAAACTCTTGCACTGATGAGCTATTGAACATGACAGTAGATTGGACTGAGATCTGGATAGTCCTTCAACAGCTGTGCATCTTGGTGATGAAGTACTGGAGAGAAGTGAGATGTGAATATTCTTGCTGGGAAATAAATTCCCAGAGATAATTGTCTAATTTTTTCTAGGGAACAAGCTTTGGCTGCTGCAGCTGTGGAGTGCAGGAGGCCCACAGAAGCATAGGCAGAAGCTAATTACTATTGAGCTGAGCCTTATGAGATAAAAAGTAAAGACCTTCATCTTCCACATTCTTGCTTATTGGGGTAGGACTCTAAAGCTACAAAGCTTTTGTGGAGGGAGGTCCAGATAACTGGTTGTGTTTAATTGTTTAATCAGTTTTGCTCTCCAATAAAGCAAGCTGCTTCCCAGGGAGTTCTGCGCCTGTAAAGGGCTTGCTCCAAGACATGCTGAAGTCAGTGGTAGTTTTTGGCAATCACACACTTTCAGTGACTTCAGCAGGCTCTGGATCAATCTTGGATTGATTCAGCAATCCCAAATTGTAACATATTCTTTGGATATTACAAGAGAAGGAACAATCTGGACTTCTCTACATTGCTCTGCTTGTGCTTCTTGGGGATGGACTAGAAAAGATGACATTCGCAAATGAGATGGCAAACCTCAGTTCTGCCAGAGGGGTGTCTGCTTAAAGTATGAGACGTTTTAAAGAGAGGGTTAAAAGCTGCTAGAAGGCAACTTCTACTGTCATCACAAGTCTCTGATGTACAAGACTAAGAGGCTTTCTGGTGAGTGGCCTTGCTTATTAGCATGCCCAATCTGTCCGTTGTCACCCAAGCACACATCCTCAAATAAATCGATAGCTTTTTTTGTTGCGGAGATCATTATACCCGCTAGAAAAGGGTATTGTATGCAATACCCTTTTATTAAACTAGCATTATGCACTTAGCATGGAGAAGTGTATTGTCTCCCCTGAATCATCCTTTCAAACACATTTACTTGATTAGAAATTAGCTATGATGCCAGAATGAATAAAAGTAAAGCAAACAGAAAAACTGCTGATGTTGCTATAATCTTAACTGCTTTGGACAACTCTGATCCCTCTACTTAAAACAGCAAACAGTGTTAATTACATAGAAAAATAACTCAGACTGATTTGTTTCTTTTAGGAAAAACTAAGTAAGCTCTTTCTAGCTGATTTATGTTTCATTAGAAACATGATGTTTGGATGATCAAATTCTTTATATGCAAATAATTTCCTTTGTATTTTATAGTTGATGGGGAGAAGCAGCAGTGTTTGAAAGTCTTCAGAAATTGCACACCACAGCTATTCCTAAGTCTTACTGAAATATTGTATGAAACCAAGATTTTTCCATCCTCTGATATAAGGTTTTTAAAAAAACAGATCTAAGGATCATAGACTGAGCACAGATTGAGAGAAGAAGATTTAAACAACTTTCAAACCTAGCCCTTGGAAATGAATTAAAAAAATCCCATCCATGCAGTGCACTGAGAAAAAAACCAACCAAACAGTTCTTCACAAATGCTGAAAGATTAGAGCACAAATAATGGCACATCATGAAGAAGTATAGCTACGTTGCAGAACAGATTTTTGCTCTCTCTGAAAAATCATGGAGAAACACGACTACTCTGACAACCCACACAATAGATTCGTGATGATGACATGGTTCCTATCAAACACAAGGTCCTCTTGCGTCATGTTTTCAGGAGAAGCAGTCCTTTATAACTGGATATAAAATGACATGCCGACTTTTATAACAGTATCAAAGTCACCCCAGGAGGTGCTAGTGAACAAGACAGAGATTGTTCTCATGATGAGAGAACAAAATAATGAACAATTGATCTATTAAAATCCTGCAGATGATCACATTTTAAACGTCCTGTAATTTTAAGCATTGAAAGCAAATTAATAGTAAGATTCAGCACATGTAACAAGGAATTTCTTTCATGACACCCAAGAAGCCTGAGTGGCTCCAGGGATATCTGGAGGAGAGTCTCCTTTATACAGCCCTAGAAGGGAGAACTAAGAGCAGCACCCTGGAGACACACTCCCAAAACTTATTATAGGGATTTACCAGGCAGGTACAAGGATAAATGGAAACAGGGAGCTGAGGGGAATGGTATTTTCAGTCATGGATATTAAGGATAGTGGGGAAGCCCAAGGACAAAATTTGGAGTTCGGCAAAATTTAGGCCACAAAGATCACAAATTACTAATAAGTTATGCTAAGTGCTGCTCAATGATTTGGAGGAATCAAGGTTGATTAACACTGTCAATTAAATCTGTCTCATCCACCTTTCATTCCCATTCTCAGAGATTTCAAAAGTAAATATTATTAAAGGTAAAAATCATAGTCCCTTTGGACACAATGGTGGCTTATAACTACCAATGTTCTTAATGTGGTTGACTGGTTAAACAAATAATTTGTGATTAATCGAGAGATTTTTTTGTCAGTGCAGTGCTGTGCTCACTCGGTGGGTTCAGGGGAACTGTACTTGTTCTTAATGCGGAAAGCTGAGCGTGAAGCTGCTAAAGAAGAGGAAAGCCAGAACACAAGTTACACATGGCTCAATAAAGATGTGATACAGGAAAATTCCAGCTACTTTTGCAACATTAGACTCACAAATCTGCTACCCTGACTTATCTTGAGTAGCATTCATTCCTGAGGGTGAAGTTTTTTAGCTCAAAATGAGGCAACTCTTTAAGGTACTTTTTCAAAATAACTCAAGATGATTGGGGAAATCCTCATGTATTTGTCACTCCTGGTGTCCTCTGAATAAGGAGGACCCTTTTGCTCTGAAGTGTGGCAAACTTCTAGGGAAAGAAAATGATGCTTTTTTCAACTGTGCATCCACAAAAGTGGTGT
This sequence comes from Scolopax mira, assembly GCA_004320125.1. NCBI lineage: Eukaryota > Metazoa > Chordata > Aves > Charadriiformes > Scolopacidae > Scolopax > Scolopax mira. Next base: position 410,895 of record BJBW01000673.1, on the reverse strand, counting down.
TGCACAGAATCCTTAATGTTCGCTATTCAATACTACGCTCAGTAATGAGCTAGCTTTATATTTCAGAAAAACACACAAACCTGTCCTTTCTGTTAACAAAATCATCATTAGGCACATTAATAACCCAGTTGAAGAAAAGATAAGATAAGAAGCAAAAAATATTCCAGAACTTATGACACCTGTTAATGGCAATGATATAATGGAAGGTATCAGTAGCTACTTAAGAAAACAGTGAGTGTGGTCTGCAAGTGAAGGCATGGTTATAAATCACAGTTTTCTTTAGTGGCATCCATCCTATTTAAGTCCTACTCTGAGGACTATTTGAGGAAGCTTCAGAGAGCTTCTTCTCTGTCTCTTCTTCTTGCTAAATCCCTACACATTTTGGTATTTCAATATTTCTGAAAGTTACTGTTTTAATTTTGAGGGTCCTATGGACAGGAACAAATATGATGTTAGCAGTGGCTTTCTAGAAAAGCTCAGGGATAGATATGGGAATCTTCAAAGAGGATTTATTTTAAACATGTATACTCTAAAATATATATAAAACTATAATACTGGCAGGGGAGAGCAATAGTTTCAGTATTATTATTCTCTCTTCAGGTACATGATTCTTCAAAAATCATGGAAAGAGTCTTCCTTCCATTTACAGTATCCAAGACCCCTGATTCTTATGAATCCCCTTATCAGAACTTCTGGCTTCAATTTGCTTATTTTGTTGTCAGAGATTAGGCAGCAGTCTTACTGGAGGTTATATACCCATCACCGAGGTGTTTATAGGAGAATGTAATCTGCATGAAGGAAGATTTGTTCTCCAGACTGTTTGTGCTTTCTCTTGAGAGCTGGCCAAAGAAGAGAGTATGTGTGCACTGTCTGAGAGAAGGACAGAGGAAGCGGAGCCAGTGAGAAAACACTCTTCTCTAATACAAGATTACTCATTGCTAAAAAAATAGAAAAGGCTGAGCTTCTGAAGAACAAAATTAACAGGTTTTGGGGGGTTGCACGTGACAAGTCACTTTCTAGTCAATTAAAATATTTTATATGACAATATATAAAATATTATACAGGTAACACTGTAACCACTATATTAAATGACAAATGAAACGGATAACTATGAGACAAAAATCATCTTTGGAAAGAAAGGTTCTTGCTACACACTGAGTCCTACAATCACCTCTCTTGCAAAAGCTATCAACGCCAATCTGTTCTTCACTTTGAGATACTAAAAATTGTTCTGCTTTTTTAGTAAACTGAGACTGTGGTAGGTCTCATCTTACTCTCTATTTTTATAGTAAAATATTTCTCCTACACATCTTGAATGTGTAACAAAATCCTTATTTTTTGTAGTAGTAACTCTTACATGGCTGCTGATAATTCTACGTTAATCAGCGTGTCCCTTGCACTTTTAACAGAGGGTGATGACCTGGGGCTGGGAAAAAGCTTCTGAGTCACTCAGTCAGGGTCAGAGCTCAGAAACAACCAGGATTTATAAGCCAGTTGCTGGCTCTGATTCTGCAGAAATTACCATGATATCAGTGAACTGCTATTAAAAAGGACTTGACTTGGCCGAGCAAATTCCTAATGTACCATTAGAAACCCAGTTTTGTCACACATTTTTCTTAATTATGTTGGAAAGTTAAAAAAGCTGGTAACACCAACATGTAGCCATTGGATTATTGTCCATAACGTTTGTGGCATTTCAAAGTGATTTTTGTTTGTTTGAAAAATTTTGTCCTGATTGTGCAGCACAAGCTCTAGGGTACCAGATCCTCAAGCTATAGAAAATGGGAGAAACATCAGGGTCGATTTATGCATTGTTTCTTTCGATTAGAATTGGGAAAGTAATTTTGATAAGCAAGTAACTATACTGTAGAGGATTATTTTTCCTGTCCATATGTCTAAAAGCTTCCCCAAAGTTTCTGGAAATACGACATCTCTGGTCAACTACTCAACGCCATTTCTTTCATGAAGACTTTCACAATTCTTAGAAGAGTGTAGATTACAACCATAATGCTAATTTTCAGGTTAGATGACTTCCTAGATGTCTATTTCAAACCAATGATATTAAGAGACATGCTCTGACACATCAAAAACTGAAAAAGTGATATGAAAACCCCACTTAAGTAATGTCTGATTAAATGAATAATATAATATAGAATACAGTATATATATTGCCAAACACAGAATATCAGCAGTATGTTTTTATAACTGCCATTTTTCCCCAGATTAAAATGATGATATAACCTTCAGGAATAGCAGCAGCTAAAGAAGATGTTATGCAATAAAACAGCTACCTTTGACTATTTCCAGCCACTCACACAAAACTCACGTACACAATCCTGATGTGAATAAATGTTGCAGATCAGAAGCAGGCAAAACTTCAGGTACAAGAAGAACTATTAATTAAGACCTACAAAGAAACAAGCGGCAACAACAGGTGCTGTGCTTATATGAGATCAAGTCCTTTCAGATCTTAAAAACTATGAGAAATAAATAGAAATAAAAAGTTACTAGCATACACGTTTATTTGGTTTTTACATGTCATTTTCATAAAATTATCTGGCTATAATCTGCTGCTGGACTAAGGGAAGCAAGATAAGATGAATATATACCTCTCCTACTAACAAAGAGGTCAGTAGGTCACTTACAAATGGAAGAATTAATTAGTTATGGGGAGTGAAATACACTTGGCCATGGACTGTTACAGAGTACAAAACCTCAAAAGGTGGAAAGATTTTGGGCCCGTGGTTATTTTAGAAGTGGAGAGAACTCAGAAAAGCCCAAGGGTAAAAAAAGTCAGAAAGGGATGACCTAAAATGCTGCTAGTCAAGACAGAAATGAGGACCATGATGGATGTGGCTGGAGGAGATGGTAAGAAGCAGAGGCTGGATACAGATGCTACTTGAGAAGAGAAAGATGAAGAACGGTGGCCTTGCTTCAGCCTTTTTGTTGTTGCTATTAACAACGCCTTGCAAAAATATTTGGCTTATTTGAAATGCCCAAACCATTGTAAATCAGCTTTTCCTGAGAATCTTTTGTTAGCTCTAGGTGTAGATTTGTGCTACGAGGCCCTGCTGGCCTTGGAGTCCCAAGCACAATACTTGCAGATCTATCCGGCATCCAGAGGGCGATAGACAAACAATTAAAATTTGTGGTTGACTCTTGTTGTAGATAAATGAGAAAAGACTTAAAACACATGGAAATTTTCAAGTTAGGACAGTGTCCAAGATCTACAGTCTTTGACCCAGCACAGCCTCAGGATACAGCATTTTTTTCTCTAAAATATTACAAAAGTCAGATATTTATTTTGTTAACCCTTTCCTCTAAACTAACAGAGTTTCAGTAGATGAAGAAGGGAGCTTGGAATGTTTTTCTCTCCTTGTGTAAAGCCAGAAAAGTGAAGTTTAGGGTCTTGTCTCTAAATACAATTTTTATCAGAAGCTACTAAGAAAACAAAATCCCTCTATCCTATCAACTGAATACTCTGGATTTTTTAAGAATTTACTTATTTCCATTTACTATAGCCCCACTTTCAGGAAATAATATCTCTTTGACCAAACACAACTGTCTTCCATTTCCATTTAAAAATAAGACACAAATTGGCAAGAAGAGAGGGATTTTTTTCCTTATAAGTGAATCAATGATACCAAAAATCTGAGACGTTTATGTAACCACAAAAATAACTGGACATCTATCTAGAACCATCATCATAAACAGTTTCCCAAATTATGCTTAAATTGAAATCCAGCTTTATGGAGGATGTCAAACAGGCTCAAGACAACCAGAAATATAAGGGAAGTATTAATCAAACAAACCAGGAAAAAGTGCAATAGCCTGGATATATCTATAGAATAAATGTCAGCCATTAGTGCATCTTATATCACAGTGTGAGCCTTTGTGTATCTTACAGTACCACGCTGCAGTAGATAGGTATTGTTGTTGTTAGCACAAAGTGGGGAGAACTGAGGTCCACTTTCAGATATGCCAAACATCTTTAACTTCAACTTGCAAGGAGAACCTCTAACAAAACCTTAAAAATCTTTTCCCCTTTCTCAGGAAGATCTTCAGATCTCAAAGAAAATTTCAAGGCACTTTCCTGTTTTTTAATGAGACAGAAGTTTGGAAAACTGATTGCTTTCTCATTTCCAATTACATTCTTGATCAGGAAAACATTCCTATACTGAGTCCTCCTGATTGAGCTCCCTGGTACCTATCTGCAGGGGAAAGAAAGACTCTCTGTTTAGCTAACAGGCATTTATATTTCAGATGCTTCAGTTCTACAGATGTGAAGAAAATTCCCCATGGTACTTGCCTCTGGAGGAGTCTTTCTGCTGGTTTAATCACGGCAGTACAGCCTCTGAACATCACTCCATGTTTTTGTTGTCAGAAGTTTGGCTATCAGACAACAGCTTTCTCCTAGCTGTAGATTCTCATTTCTAATGTGGAACAGTGGCATATTTGCAACACTTCAGGGTTAAAAAAATGTAAAAGACCCAACTAGCAAAAAAATATGTACCAAACTCTTTTCCACAACAAAATAAACCCCAAACCAACCCAACCCCCTTACCACCCTCACCAATTAAAGAAAACAAAAGTGACTAATCTTGACCTCTCTCCAAAGGGGAATGTTTTGCTTCTTGAATCCTTGGCTCTGGGTCTTGTATGATACTGGGATTATGACTAATAACCTCTTGCAGGAGTACTGCTGATAATTTCACCATTGAGTAGCTGTTCTCGTTCTGGATCATCATACTATGCACTTGAGTTGCCAAGATTTTATTTTTAAAAAAAACAAAGAATAAAATATACACTCATAATCCCCAGTGTTCAAAATACATTTTTCAGCTTTAACTGTTAGGTTTTGCCTGACAATTTTTCCTCCTTCCTCCAAACTGTTATTTTTCAGATGCCTGCTATGAAACGGTTCCCTTTTTCCTTTCTTTCTCTCAAATACTTTTCCTAATTCAAAACACATTTGAGAGTCCTGCTCTTTTTAAAGCAAATATGCCATGTATCACATCGAGTTAGGTCAACGTTGCTTATGTTATATTTCACACTTCACCCAAATGAGGCATCCATACTGCTTTTCAAAGGGAATAAAGGTGCACTGGGTTTTCTGGTTGGAAAAGAAAGTGAGACACATCCACAGGTTATGGGTCTGATCTTATAGCACAGTGTGAGTTAGGGAAGGGCATCACTAGCTCCCTTTTGCTTAAAATGTTAAAATGAGATTACTTCAACTGTTTGGTTGTTTTTATGTTGTATTTATTAAAAAAAACTTTTGGCCAGTTCCTTTTTTAGCATCCATAATTTACTAATTATTTATGATTTGATAGTTACTATGTGGGCAAAAAAGGACATAAACTCCTTTGTACCTAAACTGAACTTAAAAAATTAATGTCACACGATGACTTCTGCAGTAATCAGAAATGGAAAGGGAAAAGGAGGGGGGGGAGAGAAAGGGAGAGAAGCAATTATAACAACAGTGATTTTTAAGGTTCCCTGAGGGCTGCTGGTAATTAAACCAACGGCAACATGAATCTCCGTTTGATGTGGTCATGAATTTGTTTTCAAAAGAAAAATCTTTAAAAGATTCTTTCAAGAGAAATTTTTAGAGAACAAGCTCAGCATGAATAATTAGACCAGAAATACTTTGATAAATATTATTAGGGAGAAGTCATTTATGGGCCATGGCATCTGAGGGTTAGAAACCTGGTGATAAATAAGGTTGTAAGTTTGCACCCATTCTGAACACACAAAACCAGGGCTGTATTCTTGTATGCCTGAGTCTGCTCCTCAGAAGGGAGGCAGCCTCTTGTTTTGCCATTGCATTAAGCTTTACAAAGACACAGATACAAGACAGAAAATTTCAGTGGGAAAGCTCAGTGGAATGAAAGAAAACCACACACAATTCCAAAGGCACTTTTCATTCCTAAGGGCTGCCCAGAGATCAGAGGTGAAGTTTATCGGTGATAAGATGTCTGTGAGCCCACTTTACTCCCCCAGCCTTTCCAAGAGCTATTCACTTCTGCTAAAATCATATACCTATAATATCTCCTTCAGAATTCTCTAAAAATAAAAATGTTTTCACTTTGTAGAGATGTAAGTGCCCAGCAAAAGCACCAAAATCCAGAGAAGACACAGGTGCTCTCCAGCCTCTAAAATCAAGTTGCCTTTGACCACCCAAACCTGCATTTCATTTGTTTACTGACTGCTTCAAAAAGTGGAGGCAGATACAGCCAATCACAAGCCAGCAAATAACCAAGGAAATCCATGTTTAAAAGGAAAAGAGACTGTCTGTTGGCTGTCATGGCATTATTCATAAAGGCAGACTAGTAGATCTTATGGATACCAGGAGCAAAACTACAACAAAGGCAACCAACTGCTAATGAAGAAGGGTTTTCAGTCAAATTTCATGGGTCATACAAAGTCATTACCATGCTTGCAGGAGTTCAACAGCTCTGCCAGTTGAATTTTGGGGAAATGAAGTGATTATTTTGCTATGCATTTTGTAGTTCTAGACATTTTCCTTTAAATTCAGAGTTCTGAAGCCAACTAGCTATGCGAGAATACCAGCTTCAATTTCCACAGTTAGCTTCTAATCACTATTGCACAGGAAACCTTGAAAACTGGTCTGGGAACATCAAGGTCTCAGAAACTAGATTTTAAAGATCCTGATACTTGTTGCTTGTTTTTCTTTTTTCCTTCAATAGAATCTTACGGCTTTAAGCCAATTTCCTAACACTTTTGGTGCTTGACTCCTTTTGAAAGCTAAAAGACAGATCATTTGGCTGCTGCAGGTTTCCCTCTGGTTTTGAGTCAGTTAAAATATCAAGTCTCTTCTCCATAACATTTTAAGTTATAATGACTTCAAAAGTGAACAAATGTTTCTGATATAATAATGTGCTTGAAAAATTTAATGGATGAAAAGGATAACAAAAAATCCTTAGTGCTTTTCTTTGTCAATAGCTTCTTCTGGGAATATATCCAGAGTGGGCATTTATTTGGACTGGTAAACCATGACTCAAAAAGTGAATCTATTGGCAGCATAAGCAACTGCTCAGTGGTGGAAGCAATTGCTCAGTGGTGGAAGAAAAAGTTTCACAGTATTTCATAGCTGATTAATCATCATGACAGGCTTGAAGACTAAATGATCTGCCCAGCTCCAGATGTTAGATGTGCATCTACCTCTTGCTATTCTTCTGGTTCATAGGCAATAGCCTGGATCGTTCATTCTTAAGGTAATGATGATCATTACTGTTCAAAACAGAAAGGATTTGGGCTTTGTAATTTTATCCTATGATAAACCAGGCTTCTACACAAGATAACACAGTACATATAGTCTAGACATGACGAAATACAGGAAGATCCTTCAGGCAGAGGTAGTGAAAATCTTGCTTATAAAACTTTGTGACATTTCCCATCTCCACTCCCACCTCCTACCAGAACTGTTATCAGTTGCCCAAAGAGGAGCAAGAATATGTGGCTGGATCTCTCCCCTTAAGCCCTTGCCATTAAGGGAGGCACTAGACCCTTTAAATAACAGAATGTAGCTTCTCTGTGATGGAGGCAGCATATCTGTTTCAACAGCACAAGGTAACACTCCACAGCATTTACAGACAGGAACAGAGACAAATGATATGACAAAAGCACAGGAAAACATCACTGTGGCAGAAAGAAGCTACCCAACCCTATCTAAGACAGGCAAAGAGTGCTACAGAATCTTCAAATGTTGCAGGTGTTAAGAGACACCACTTTCATACTCATCTAAAGGATGGTCCTCCAACAGAGGGGCCAATTTTGTCTTGAGCATCAGTCACGGGGGACTTCATTGACAGTGGCACTCCAGAAAGGGAACACCCTGCTTTCTGAATCGAGCTGCAGCCTGCTCTTCCTGAAGACTGATCATTTATGCTCACAAAGACCAGATCATGCTTTACTTGGAAGATCCAAACGATCTTCTGAAAGATCACACAATCTGGATTAGCTGCAGGCACTTCTTATTTTCCCTTTGCATATTTTCCTTGAAAGAGTGAAAGAGGTTATTATGGAGTTATTTACTTTTTTTCTTCTGCTAATGTCTTTTACTAAGTACTATCTTTGCCTTCAGTGCTTCTGTTTTCATTTTTGACCTCCAAACCTCAAGATGCTTTATGATATCCAGTACTCCTCCCAGAGGAAATGGAAACAACAGAAAGCGGAAGGACTCATCTCAAAGTCCTGCAGAAAATGATGGCTGAGTCAGGAACAGCACCCACACCACCTTAAAAGCCCAGAATAACCACACCAATGCATCTCTCCCATCTAGATGGGATGTAGACTGGTGTGACAACATGTGTCTCTGACACTGCATTTTAAAGGTTGATTTACAGAGGAGGAGGAAGATGTCTGGTTGCACTTACTCCTCTCTGGTTCAGACAGTACTCGCAAAGTAAATGTGCAAGTGAGAAGACCGTGTGTGACTGACTCTGATACGCATTATTTATATAACAGCTCTACTGACTGAAAAACTAATAAATCCACAGCCTGCAGATGATGTGCAGACATACAGACACATCATCACAAATATCACTTTATCTGGATTCTTTGTCTTTTTTTTTTTTTTTCCCCCTGATGCATCACAACAGAGCATCTAGTACAATAGCTAAATAAGCCTCTGGCTAAAGAAACTGCTTGTTTAAAACACAGTGGTTCTCCACACAACCGACACATAGGAATAAGTGTCATTTTACAGGGAAACATTTCTATATGAATATTTCACATAGGTCTAACTTTGTCAAACCTGTTTGCAATGCAGTGCTGCAAGGTGCCCCACACTTCCCTTACTCTCTGAGTGCCCTTGGCTCCCAGTGAGCTTTTCAGATCCATGTATTTGGGAAGAAGTAAGTATATGTGAAACACAGTCTATAACTCTCCGTAACACTGATTGCACAATACAAGAGGTCAAAGTGAGGTTTCTCTCCTGGTGAATTGTAACCATGGTCTATTTATAATTCTACAGTTAATTTAGGGCTTGTATATCTGTACTAGACAAAGAAGCCTGCCATGTGTAGAAAATGACATGAACTCAATCTTTGCAAACAGTCCCACAGCCTAAAAATGCTTTTGTTACTACAGTGAACACCTGTACTAATTACACACTTCACTCACTTGGGGGTCATTGCTCATGGCAAAGGCTTTAAATCAGCCACCCCAGGAGACAGACATCATTATGTTGCTAGAGCAGTCATTCTGACCCTGCAAAACTAGGCAATCCTGGAAATACACTCACACTCTTAAGTCTCTAAAGGTGAAAGACTGTAGTACCCCATTGCTGGGCACAAGAAGACAGTCCAGAACATTTGAATGAATAGAGAAAAATTAGAGACTAATCAGATACTGTTGTTGAACTCCGAAGGTTAGCATTATTTTTAGATTTGAGCATATGTACTTCTTACTTTTCTATAAACAACATGGTTGGACAAAATGATTTGAAAGCTCCCTTCCAACTTAGATAATTCTATGATTCTAAGCAATACCTTACCCAGCAACACTTGTAAGCATGTAAAAAATGTCAAATAATTTAATTATATTCACTTATCGATTCATAGATGCTACTTACACGCCTAAAATTATCCTGGAACTCAAATGCCAAAGTCAGCATTCATTTTTTTCACTGATGTAGTTCCCCACTTGAAGTCATCTGCAGTTCTCCCCAGGTGGTCCCTCCTCACACTGATGCAAATCAGTACTGTACTTCCCTCAGGTCAGTGTGCAAAACTTGAAGAATCAACGGTATATAATCTTAAAACCAGCATCTAACTGGTCAGAGGGGGCAGAGATAGCTACATTTCATATTCCTTTTCTGCTACTCTGTCAGACTGCTTGTAAACCCCATCAGTAGATTTCTCACTGGCAAATCACAGAGCAGAAAGTTACTTTAAGTAGGTCCTTCCTTCAGCTAAGTACTCTCCAAGGTGTCATGCTGCCCTCAATATAAAAGTAACTCCATTTCTACAAAAGGCAAGAAGCCTCAATGACATGGGCAGGGTTCTCCACCCATCTGTTCACCATCTCTTTGCACCGCAGCACCCTACAGCCAGGGAAGTAAAAGGGGAGCAGGAGAAGAACTTGTTCAGAAAAAAAATACAGAGAACAGGAGCAAGGGCAGAGAAATAATGGAGCAAGGGCAGAGAAGGAATATTTGAAGCATTCAGCATTTTCACAACTGCCTCCTGTGTGAATTCTAAAAAAGTTTTCAAGGATGCAAATGACCAAATGCACACATTCTTCATAAGATGACTAGAAACTCTAGCATTCAAGCTAAAGGCAATGAATTGATTCATTTTGTATCAAATTATCTCTAACTCTTTAATCTGTACTTCATCTTGTACTTTACAAGCACACAGTATAAATATTCATGGACATGTAGATGCAAATTTTTTTGTCCATTTGTGTGACCCTTTTCTGTCAGATTCATTATATGACATTAATAAAAAAATGTGTACCCCATGATCTTCTCTCTCCCTCCACTAGACTTGGGAATGGAGACATATTTTCAACAATGTTCCTAAATACACAACAGTCCCAGTTAGCTTCTCTTTCAGCACAAAAGAAATGAAGAGTAAATTTACTGATGTCATAGAATCATAGAATCAACTGGGCTGGAAGGGACCTTCAAAGGCCATCTAGTCCAACCTCCCTGCAGTCACAGGGTCACCTCCAACTAGACCAGGTTGTCCAGGGTCTCGTCAAGCCTCACCTTGAATGTCTCCAGGGNNTGGGCAACCTGTTCCAGTGCTCCACCACCCTCGTTGGAAAGAACTTGTTCCTAATGTCTAATCTGAATCTGCTCTTCTCCAGTTTAAACCCATTAGCCCTTGTTCTGTCAATGGGATTAAGGAAATAAAAATGTCCTGAAAATGGAGGTCACTGTCAGCATTTAGAGGAGAACACACCAAAGGCTCTTCTATTTGCACATAGTATATCTCCTATAGTAACAGGATAGAGTAAATAGCACATATAACTGTGAAAAACTCAGGTTTTATATATGATATAAATGGTACATTGTATAAACCAGATCTTTCTTCAGTGGACAAATGGAGACAGCATTTTATTTTACTCTTTTAAAAAACAACCCTGACATAAAAATTCTAGCCATTTTGTCATTCTTATTTTTTTTGAATTTCCTAAAACTGCACAGTTTCACGGAAAACATACTATAAAAGAAAAACAAACAAACAAAAAACCAACAACAAACTGAAACTACCAAACATGGTGGGATGTATTCAGAGAAACTAGTTTTGGACAAGAAATGGTAAGGTTTTAGCATATACTGTAAAAGTAATGACAACCACAAGGTTATCTAAAGTGTAATTTAAAGAAATGTGTTTGGATTGTTTGCACATAAAACAATCCTGAGGCCACGTGTAAAAGTCCTGAACTGCAGGAGAAATGAGTTTCTGAATCAGGAGTGTAAATTCCCCGTGCTGTGAATGTGGGAGCCATCAGGAGCACACACGATTGAATCAGCAGTTACCAAGACACATACATACAGTACAGGCCACTCAAGTCTCCAAACTGCTATTTATCATTTCCTGAGAGAACAGTTTCTTGGCAAGTCTCCTTTAAAAACATTTTTTTTTTCCAAAACAACCGACCATTCCAGCGGGCTATGAATACCACTATAATTTGGTCTATTTTTCATATCAAGTAGAGTATGGGCTCTGGTTTTCAGTTAATTAAAGAAACCTTCTTTTCAAATTTCCAAACGTTGTTTGCAGCAGGGTAGATCCCACAATGAGCCAGCTTTAAAACAGTGCCAGTAGGAGCCTGGACTGTATGGAGAAGGTGGGGAAAAAAAGACATAAAAGCCCCCATAGTTTGAAGCTGCAAAGCCCAGCTTACATAACGCCAAATTTGATTGCCCTGCCAAACTGTTCACTTTCGTCCCTGATGAAAACAGTTGGGCTCGACTGTATTTTGTACTCAAGAAATTGTTAATGGCTCAGAGCTGCCTGTCAGAATTTGAACTCCATTTGTTGTTGCTGTTGTTGTTATTATTATCATTACTACTGCTCCTTCTATTACTACACTGAAATAGCATTTAGGGTCCTCGTCTGAGATCAGATCCCTGATCTCAGGGCTACGAGTTGTCCACACACATAGAGAGAAACAGCCCTTGCCTTGAAAAATGCATGATCTAAATAGATGAGATAAAAAAAAGGGGTGGGACAAAGATCGTATTTTCATTCCTGTTTTATACATATGGAACTGAGATACGGAGGGATTAAATGTCTTGCCTGTGCTCACACAAAAAATATCTGGGGCAAAAGCTAGGAATTGAACCAAAGTTTTCAAGTTCAACTCAACTTCATCTTCCTTCATTAACCCTATGCTTACTAACTACAAGCCTGTATTCAAATCTGTATTTATAAGCTGAGACGTAAGAGACATATTCAACCTTTGGGCTCTAACCTCTTGCAAGAATACATATGTTCATGTAGCAATAGTTACTTGTGGCTTTGCTTCTTGAAGCTTTAGAAAAGCTAAACTTTGGAAATAAAGTCCCATATTTTGATTTCCTATTTGGTGAAGTAAGTCTGGATTCTGCTATTTCTCTGCAGATTTCTCTGCAGAGTCCTCTGTGCAAGCAGACACAGAAACAACAAACTGTGTCATGCCTCAGGAAAAAAGCAAATAATCACTTAATGGGTTTCTCTAAATATCACTTGCAGTTCACACTTTCTTATTAAAAAAAGGAAAAAAAAAGAGAAATTATACATGTTTTAGTAAAGAACTACTTTTGTCTTCTGAAAAAAAACAAGTAGTTTTCTCCTTCAGAAAAAGTTTCCCTCCGAAAATCAAGTAGTTTTATTTGTTTTTTTAACTTTTACTTAGAATCACAGTATATCTCAAGTTGGAAGAGACCTACAAGTACCATTGAGTCCAATTCCCTGCTCCTTGTAGGACTACCTGTCTAAACCATATGTATAAGAGCATTGTCCAGACCCTCCTTGAACTCTGGACTTGGTGCTCTGGCCACTTCCCCGGGGAGCCTGTTCCAGTGACTGACTCTCTCAATGAAGAACCTTTTCCCAATGTCCAATCTGAACTTCCCCTGATCCCCTGAACTTACCCTGGAACTTCATTCCATCTCCTTGTGTCCTATTGTCGTGGTTTAATTCTGTTTTACCTCAAACTAGGACAGTCCTATTGCTGGTCACCGGAGAGAGGAGATCAGCACTTTCTCCTCTGTTGCCCCTCTCTGCCCTAAGAATGTGTGATTTTAGAGGCTTATAATATGAAGTCAAATGACTTTTTTTTTTTTTAAGAGAAAGAATAAATGTATCTGAAATCAGGACAACTTCTAGACAAATTTCAAGTCTTCATTCCAAAGTAAGGATGTAGGAGAGCATCTCAGAACACTTAGAAGATTTAAAAATAATCACAATACTATGGGCAAAATTATGTGTCTCTTCCTCTTCTTGGAACGGCTGAAGCTTTTAAGCTGAAACATCCCTAAAAATTTTCATCTGAGATGCCTAAAATGGAAAATTTCAGATCATACGGTTCAAGTTGTACATAACTAAAACAAAGTCTTACAATGGGAAACATCTTATGGAGTTTTAGTAAAGCTCTGAAGTACTTCCAACACCCAAGAACAAGGGGGTAAATACACATAATAAATCCCAACACACATTTACGTGGGAGACAAAGTGAGCTTCATTATTTGGCTTCAATACTACACTTTTAGTTACTTTTACAGAAAAGAGGACTGTCATTATTTGTCTTGGTCAGTAAATAGAGTTTCTGTTGCATGGGAAATTATGGCATACCACAATTTTTTTAACCTCTCAAAATATTGAGATATTGCAAGAAGTGGAAATTGCAAACTATTTTAATATGGAAATATCTAAGTAGCTTTAGCTTCATGATGAATGTTGACAGCACTGAAAAATTTATTTAAAAAAGTAAAAACCTTACCACTATCTCAAAGTGCCTAAAAGGACTAAAAAGACAACCAAACAGATGAAGTGCAGTATTTCAATGCTGCACTTGTCCTTGGATTAATATGCTGATCGCAATGAAAAACTCAAAATTGATGATTCCAAGAAGGCTTGACTCAAAATGTTATCCAAGCAGCCTTTTTCACATGTGACAATACATAGGTTTCTAATGGGGCTTCTATTTTTTTCCAAAATGATAATTTTTGCCAGCTCTATCTAGGATAAGCTGTTTAGAACTTCTAACTTTTTGAATAAGCCCCTTTCTCCCCGGCAAAACTTGACCATTTCACAGTCCTTCCTTGCCATTAGCTTGCTCTCCTGAGATGTTGACACAAGTGCCTGTTCATTTGGGAAGCACTTTGGAGCGGGCCTCTGAAGAAATGCCTGTCATGAGGGCTATCAGTTTTAAAATCAATTACAAAACTGAAGAATTTCCTGTTTCTGTAAGTGGCTCTAACTAGCTCTTTCCAGCAGAAATCCCTAGAGACACACATTGTTTTTCACTCTACAGAACTGCAACAGCTAATGCTGCAAAATAATGGGGCTGCCAATACCCTATGTACGGTCCTTGGACAGTCGGAGTCCATCTACAGCTTTGTCTGAGGTGAGCATGTAGCAAGTCCTACCAGGGAGCCGTCCAAAGCAAACTTTGTCTTGGGATCTCTGTGTGAAAATACAATAGGATGGGTGTCCTCCAAAGCCAGTGAGACTTTGGCCATTGACTTTAAGAGGAACTGACACGTAGTCGAGCATAATTATTTTTTATCAACAACATATTTACTTTAGGATTAGCCCCACAGGTCAGGGCTGGCCCTGGAGGTGCTTCAAACTGAACAGTCAATTGGTGTCAATGCTAGTCTACTTTCCCAAGTTTTGATAAAAAGTCTCTCCAAGACTTTAAGTTGTGAAAGTGGATGGAAAATATAAATCCATCCAATTATTAGAGGTGAAAATTTTCCATTAAACTCTTGTGTTGTTCAGTTTTGCTGACACAAGAAACCGTCTTGATCCTATAGCCCAATTTGTTCAGCCAGTCCTGTACACATTGATCTGATTACCAGGGAAAGTACAGAGGGCAAAGAAAACAGTAAGAGCTGGTCATGTGGTTTTATGAGACACAGGTCAAAAATCTTAGCCCCAACTGTCTCTTGAGGACCGTATGAAACTCTGTTTTACCAAGAATAACTCCTCTCCAGAAGAAACGCAGTGAGATCTGTTAACTGCAGGGGATAACACTGAGCTCCATGAAATAACCAGCAATACTAATGGAGACTGACAACCACACCTGACCAGACTAAGACATCGCTAGAAACACTGTGTAGAGGGAATTTAACATGGAAAAGGAAGATGCTGCTGCTGAATGAATGAAACCTTTATCTCTGCTGCCAATAGGACTCTTGTACCAGGCTGCCACCTCAGCTGCTGGAGACCCTCCTCCATCATCCATAGAGATCTCCCTCTGGCTATAGAGGTTTCTATACCATTTTAAAAATCCTGTTTTCTAAACAGGCTCTCTATGCAGTTATGACATTGTTTCTGATATGAATGGTTCTCCTTGCCATCAACCTCCTCCCTGCCTTCCCCCCCCCCAAAAAAAAATCCTGGTTAAAAACCAAAATAAATAGTAGATTTTTATCACATAGAATTTGTTAAGAATACTTTCCCTGAAATAGTTCCCAGGCCTTTTTAAATGCTCAAATAAAGGCCCAAACATTTACAGCCAGCACTTTAAGCCAACTAATAATTTATTTGAGCCATACTGAAAAGCTCAAGAGGGATTTTGAATGAAAAATTTAGTGAATAAAGAGATAGCCAAATACTGCCTTGGAGTCCTGCCACTGTAATACACTGGATGCATGGAGCTCTGTTGGTGACCAAGGCATACACTGAAAAACAAACAGTCAATCAGATGATAGTTAAGTCTTGTCAATCTAAAGTAGAAAAGATAATGTCTTTTAGCAAACTGTGAGCCTTAATATTTCCAAACTTCAGTGGCACAGAGATGATTGGATGCTAGACTCCTACTGCTTTAAAGATAATTAAAAAAACAAAAAAAGAAATTTAATCATTTGACAATAAGATAAGAACGCTGCTTTCAGAACTTCATGGGAAACTTACTACATGGAGAATTCCCAAAGATTTTACTGAGTGTTACAGAAAATGCATGTACAGACTAGGATTAAATCCTGTAGCACTAATACTAATAAGAAAAGACAGGGTTTTTTTAAAGTAACTTCAGAACTTTAAAATTGCTAAAACAAGATGATTTTCAGGGCTCAGGTTGCCATCTTGTCAATGTAAAATAAAATATACATCAAGAAGTAAAGAATTTTTGAGCATATAAAATAAAAACCCTCTCAACTTACTAGTTTGTTTAAAATGTCTTTAAATTTTCTATTTTGCAGCATCATGAACTTAAGACCATGAAAAAGGTAGTTCTCTAACTGAAGACTTTTTCTTCCTCTTGGTTTGTCTCAGATTTTTCACCCTATTTGGTAGCTAAAATAAAATGGATTCATATAAGAAGAACAACATGAAAAAAATAGTCTTTACAATTTACTGCACAGTAGTTTGTTTCAATATTGCAATAGATTGGAGTTCCGAGCACCCTGTGGCTTTGGCTGAATCAAGAGGTCTGGTTTAGCCTTGATTTGAACCTGCTGTTTACAGCACACTGTAAGCCCTTCCCATACGGCAGACTTTTAGTGCGGGCTGTTTGAAAAAACCCTCACTGCTAAGCAAACCCAGGAAAAAGTAAAGCATTTCGCATGTGTATATTTCTTTTTACAATTACTTTTGAGTGTAAAATGGAAGAATTTATATTCTGAGAAAAAGTACATTTTACTCTGACAAA
Source organism: Scolopax mira (assembly GCA_004320125.1). Lineage (NCBI taxonomy): Eukaryota > Metazoa > Chordata > Aves > Charadriiformes > Scolopacidae > Scolopax > Scolopax mira. The sequence goes on along the minus strand of BJBW01000673.1, from coordinate 394,056 downwards.
ATAATTTTGCCACTTTTCTGCTTGCTTTTTGGCTTCCATGTAACATAGAAAAAATGTGAGAAATATCAGTCGTAGCCTATGGAGAGGCTGGGTGTCCAAATTGTTGCTGTCTTTGAAGCTTTACTAAACTAGGCTCCCAGTGCCCTTTTAAGCATTCTGCCCCATTACCCACCTTGCGGATATTCTGCACGCGGGTCTATATAATTGATTGTTTCACCTTCTGAACTACTCGGAGATCTGGAAATTACTTTCAACAAGCAAATAAACTGTTGGAATCATCCCTGGAACTTATCTCAACCTCTGGAGACTCTAACATTAAACTAAATACACCAGGAGGCCTGGACTTGTATTTCAGCACTTCTGTTTCTAAGTACAACTCAGAGTCAGAGATGAAAAATAAAAAGAAAAGCAATTTATAGCTAGAAACAATTCAAAGATAATATAACAAGGCTAAACTGTGCAGCATTTCATGTGTCCCACTTCTCCCTTTACTGGGTATGCTTAAGCCCTAACTGGACTTATGGATGTAAATAAATATGGGGGCTGAGAATATTCCTCATCCACTTCAACGGTATTTCTCAGGGTGCAGAGAGACAACTGGAAAAGTACATCTTGGTGATGCCTGGGCACTCTCCACCTGAGAGCTGCAAAACAACCTGAAGAAGAAAGATGCTATCATAATTATACCGTGTGGGCTTGTGAGATTTGGGTTAGTAGGATCTTGAGCGGATTGTTTGAGAGAGAGATCTCTGAACTATGTAAGAATTTAACTACTAGTCTCATAGCTTCCCTTTGTTTTTTCATCCTCAACTGTGCACACTTTTCCTTGTTGCCACAGTTCCCAAAGCATAACATATGTTTTTGACTCCTAACAACCCTGTTGTGGACATAAATGCATCTTGTCTACTGAGTGTTCACATTAGGCCAATAGACACCTACCAGCTACAGAGGTAGGAGGAAAACAGATTTACAATTGCAAAGGTGGAGTTGAGCCTCCCAAACAGAAATGAACTGGAAGCAAACTCCTGAACTTTGGGAAAGTTTAAATCTGTCTTTTCTCAACTCACAGCACTCTGACTCAATACTCATCTCAATGGCTCACTGCAGTTTGGGGAGACAGGGAATAATATTTTTATTATTCCCATTCTACAGATGGTCGAAGTGAAGCACTGCAAGGTTTATTGACTTACTCAGAATTGCACAGCATGCTTGAATGGAAGCAGAACCCCAGCTGGCCTGATTCCCACTCCTGGGCTTTTAGCCGTTACACTGTATTTGCTCCTTTTAACATCTGATTATTTTACCACTCTAATCAGCTCCCAATTTTATACTCAATTTATTTAAGTTACATTAAAACCCTTTGTCACAATACCCAGACAAAACTACAGATATCTTTTTTTTCCAGCCATACCTGCGCAAAAATTCAGTTTCTTTTGTTTAAATGCAAACAAGCATAGGGTCAGTGAGAGGATTCAGCCACCGAGATATTAATTCTCTCCTCATTTTCATGTTCACAACATGAATTAAATTAAGAGCAGAAATTAGTCATCAATATCTTCACTGTATTTACTGCAAAACTAATAAAACATGCCATTTTAAGTGCTTGTTACTGCATACTTTTGTTAGCGTATCACCTCTCCCAGTACCAATGACTAAACAAGTAACATAGCACAGTAATGTTTTCCCTGTATGACTCTCTTGCTTAAGCAAATATGAAATAGCTGGATTTTGGCTGAGGCTGTTATATAACAGCAGGAACACTGGTGAAGCATCTTCCAAAAGCGAGTTATTTATCTGGCCAGGGAGCTTTCTTTCTTCCCCTCCCACCCCCCGCCCCTTTCTTTCTTTCTGTGCGCGCTTGCTCGTGAACCTGACCCAACTTGTTTCCAGAAGAGACTCTGCGGTTGTTGTTGCCAGACAATGCCTGCGATCATTTTTCTCCAGCCATACATCCAAGCTGGGGGGGAGGGTGAGGGGAAGGAAAAGAGAAAAGCTCTTTTGTTTGGAAGTGTGAGGAGCTCTGTCGAAACACGTAGATTTAAGTTGCAGAACTGATAAGAAAAAAACCAACATAACGATTTCCTTCTGCTTGCTGTGTCTACCCTCCGAGCACTCTCCTCGGCTCCTGGTGCCCATTAGGAATGAGATAATTCGTGAAAAAAGACCCTTCCACACCTCAGCAGAGATGAGCACATTCACTACACATGTTTTTTTAGGTTTTCTAAAGATTGACAAAATTTTTGTTCCTATAATTCTCCCCCACACCACCACCAGGTACTTCCCAGAAGGACTCCTGTCTCCACATAAAACTGATGAAGTGTCCCAATGTATCTGACAATCTCTGCTGGCCAGGCTGTTGTGTTCAAAACTGACAGACTGGGGGGGCTTCCCGAGGGGAGGGACAGGGCTTGTTTGGAGGCTCTCTTCCATCTACAGTCCAAAACTTATCAACTGGGGAAACTGCCACTGGCCAGAAACCAGCCCAGATCAGTTTTAATTAAAAAAAAAAAAAAAAAAAAAAAAAATCTCTTAATAGCTTAGCAATAAAATCATGGGATCTGCTGGAGCATCTGAGAGTTAGCTAGCTGCTGATTCAATGTAGTTCACAAAATTGAAGAAAAAGCACCATGCATAAGTAAAAAAGGAGTAAGTTGCAAGAGTGGCATGTAAGAAGCAATGGAGCATCCAACAGACAAAAGCTCCTGACTGTAAGGAGAGTAGGAAAACAAGCCAAATAGTTCTTTCCACACCAATTAATTAAATAAATAATATTCCTGCCAAAAAGTTGCCAACCACTTTCAAACTGAAGTGCAACGTGTTCACACTGGATCCGCCTAGGAACGTAGCAGTTCCTGTCCATTCCTGTTTACAAATTTCTATTTTTTTTTTTTAATTGAATAAAAAACGTGCCTTTGCTTTGGAAAGAATTTTCTAGTGTATGACTACTGTAATACATAATAAATCAGTCTGCTTAATCTTTTTATGAAAGATGAACAAAACAGAATGGTTTTTGTTCGAGTTTGTTCTAGAAAAAAGCTGGACCTAATCCTTTCATAACAAGCCCTGAATCTGTTCAGACACTACTTTCGCCATTTTTTAGAGAAAAAGCACACACCTAAACTCCAAAGCACCCACGCTTCTAATTGGGATCCTGCAATGCTAGGCTAATTTGTTGGGACAGGTTCCCTTTCTCTTTAAGAATAAGAAGAAACAACTGGGAATGAACAATCAGAGGAAATACTACAGTTACACAAAATCACAGAATGATATGGGGTTGGAAGGGACCTCTGGATGTGTAGCCAATAATAGGCATAAGGTGATGCAATGAGCATTGTCGTTTTACAGCCCTCTGCCAGGTTGCACTGTCTCACTTTTTAAAATGAGAATTTACTACTGCATGTATGTTACACCATCTCTCTGGTCCAGGGGGATAATGTCCTTCAGAAAGGCAGGATTGCTTGTTTCCTAAAGGCTGTGGAAACCTTTTCACGTTCAGAGTGCTTGTCTGAACCCAATGCTAGGCAGCATTGACCCAAGTGCTCTTCTTCCCTTAATACATACAAGAGTTTGGGTCTCAGCGCAGTTTTCCCTGTCTCAGGCGTCAGCAGCAAGACCTTATGTTCTGCTCAACCTTGGACATATAATTCTGAATAGTTGAACTCTGCTAAAATACATGAGAGAGGCTTGAGTTGACTGGCATTTACCTCCAGTGCAGTCAAATCTGCCTATACTGACTATGAAAAGAAAAGGAAAAAATTCATACTTTCCCTCCTCTTTACCTCAATGACAAAGTTTGGTGGTTTTTTGGTTGTTTTTTTATGGTTAAAAAACACGTAGACATTAAAAACCAAGATTTGAGGTAGTCTTCAGCTTTCCTTATGTGGTAAGGAGGAAAATATGCCTAGAGGATAATTCTCTCACCAATTCTAATCAAATTAATCGGTTACTTCTATGGATTAGTAACTTAAGGAAAATTAGGCAGGCTGAGATAGGGGCTCATGTAGATAAAAGTATCTACCACATCATGAAGAAACTCAATATGCTCTTTGTTTACAAAGTATGTCTCAATAGTCTGGAGACATCTGGAAACTCACACATTCTTTTTGAAAAGGTTTTACTTTCATTTTCTTCAAAATTACTAACAATTTTAATATGCTTTTTATATTTCCAACTCAGAAAAACTCCCACTCAAAACCCAGAAAATTTTTCATGGTTTTAAGGAATAGCCACAAGAAACTTCATGGGCTTTTTTGGACATTTGATGCACACAGACAGGGAAAACATGAACCTTTGTCACTGATGGAGCCAAAGGAATGCACAAGTTTGTATTGCTGCTGATACCAGCTGCCTCCTCACAACTGTAAAGGACATGGGACAAAATAATGTCCCCATCCCTTTATGCTGGTCCAATGAGCAGGTCAGATAGTACGCATTTGACAAACATTTCTTGAAGACAGGGAAGATCGCTTTTGTTTCCACATACAGCCCAGGGTCCTGGCTTCAGACCAGACATTTCACCTGTGACATCTCTTGGGCCACTAGACTTCTTTTCTTCCTAGATGCAATTCAGAGGCCATCAGAACTCAACTAGAGATCAAATTTTTTTTACTTTAAAGTTTTTGGGGGCAAATTGTACAACAGCTTCATATATTGAGCTCTGCAGAAGTGTCAGCACACTGCTGTTTTTACATGACGTGCAATGATAAATCAATGATCGCCCTAGCTTCTGTCCTTCACAGAAGTTTCTTCTTCTCAAAGCCCTCCTGTGCCTGATAAGTTCATCAGCTGCCAGAGAGATTGTGAAAAAACTGTTCTTTATTTATGATGTGCTGTTCAGTTTTCTGGACATGTGTTCTGCTTAGTTTTACAGCTGTAGAAATCCTTCAGTAAACAGATTCCTATTTAATTATGGCACAGGACAAGGGTGTCAGAAAATGCTGTTACTCCAAGACTAGAGAAGTAACCGATAGAGGGACAGAGTCCTGAGGCTTATATACCGTGTACTACCACAAAAAAAAACGTTCAGGTATTTCACACCAAATACTACTTTCAACATAGTTACAATGTCATGAACAAGCCACTTTGTAAACCATTGCTTAGAGAATGTAATTTTTTGCATTAACTAAATATAACAGCAGGAAATAGCACTCTAAGTTCCCTGCTCACATAGCTAATGGCTAGATTTTACGAAAGGAGTTATTCAGGTAAGTAATAGCCTCCAGCTAATCTTTTTCCAAAACCATACAGAAGGCAATAACCTCACACAAGCCCAAGCCAGCTGTCCTTTCCACTTACATCTTCCACTTGCCTGACAGTAAATTTATTTTTCCCTTTATCAAAGAACACTTAACTGAACGTTTTATGGGGTCTGATCCAGCTTTCAGTGAAGTCAATGGCAATGGAACTGTGTCCTTAAATTACTGAGAAAGAAAATGAAAATTATCTGAAGCCACTACGTAGGCAGAAAACATTACAGTAAGTACATACCAATGTAACTGGTACATAGAACAGTGTATATAATTTCTAAAGGACACAGAGGCAAGTTCAAAAATTGTTCTGGTTCTACATGATAGCTCAAACCAAAGGTAGATTTACTTTCATCTTAGTTAAAAGACACAGAGGAAAATCCCTTCTCAATCATAAGTGAGTAATTACAAAATGCTTGCAGTGACAAACATTTTCCTTTTCAAATCCTTTCTTAAAAGTTAATTTCACAAGTATGAAGTCTATGTGTCAATGTCTAACCTACATCTCTTTTGAACTTATTTCCCTATGAATGCAATGACCTCCAGTCTTCCTCAGGAGAGAGCAAGTCTGTCCTCAACAACAGTAAACCTGGAGAAGCTTATGAGGCCTCAGAAAAACTGCAGTCTGGAGATGCGGTATGAGCATACACTAGAGGAGTCCTTCACACACTCATACCACATGCATGAACAGTAACAACCATTACAATAATTTGTATTATGTATTGATTATCATAGTTCCATGAAATATTAATCTGATCAGAACTTAAGGTGTGCTAGACTCCATATTAAAAAAATAAAAATAAACAAGAGAGCAAGGGGAAAGACAGTTGCTGGTTCACGTGTCTTCTAGTCCAAGTGGCATATAGTGACAACAAGTAGATGGAGGACAACAAAGAGATAATAGGCAGCATTTTAGGCAGTTTATACTGGGCATGAATTTTACAGAACAATGTGAAAAAGCAGAATACCTTTAAGTTATTTATGAAGAATGATTCCAAGTATTTGTACACACATACGGATGGCCTTCTCTAATGATCTAGGAAGTAGGTGATGCAAGGTGGTGTGAGCGATGAGCCAAAGGCAAGATGACAGACAGGAAGCAGACAGATCATGAAAAGTCTTTAAAATGAAGATAAGTGCCATATGCTCAGTATGACGGCAAAAGAATCAGAATAATACAAAGAGAAGGATGAAATATCAAAGCTGTGGACTTGAAAACTTGGAAACAGCAACAGATACTTTCATGCAGTAAGACAGGGTGAAATTGTTTCTTTTAACATCAGAGAAAATAATATTGTAATAACTGAAATTTAGATGGCAACAGCCTAAACAAGTCTTAATATTAAGTAACAACAATAACTAATATGGTGTGACCCAACTAAATACAAAATGCTAGACATTTTAGGCAAATTTTTCTTCTGGGATAAATCACTATTTCCACTGAGTAAATGGTGTTACAGCAGCTTACACCAGGTAAATACCTATGTCTTAAAAATTCTATGAAATCAAAACATTTTAAAATCTGTGTGAAGTTTTTGAAGAAATTACTCTGTCTTGCTTGGAAAGGGATAGGTTGAGTATGCTTTTAGCATCATCAAAGAAAAATCATATGAGTTTCTATGCAATTACTCAGTTTTGCAGTATTAAGCTCTGTACTATAAAAACATGCTCTCTAAAGATTACAGATTCTGGCATCACATATCCAAAACTCATGTTACAAATGTTTACAATTACAGCTGTATTTACTTTTCTTCTGGTTTTGGTTGTTGGTTTTTTTTCCTTTTATTTTCTTTTTCTTTCTTTTTTTTTTTTTCCCTTACAGTAGAGCTGATTTATGTTAGCACTGACAATACGAAGTAGGAAGAAAAATAAAAATTTCACCATCTTTAGTTTATCCAATTACTGATCGTTATTACAAAGACAGATGAAAGCATGAAAGAATGACCCATAGATTCTTCAAAATGATCTTCACAATGAAATGTTTTCTAAGAGGAAATGGCATAGGTACTGTCTGGGAATTTGGAACCGCAATTGAAAAAGATCTGGAGCTCTGAAGAAGATTTCACCATCTTTTTCATGGTTTGTTTTTTCTGTCAGGTTAAGTAGAGGCTTTGGAATCATCTGTATATGTGTCTCAGTCCAGCATATTTCATAAGAAAGGCTGGGTTTAATGCATGGCAGTGAGTTAGTATTAACTTTTGAAGGCATGTATTAACATATATTTGTGTCAGCAAACAAGTATATGTATAACGAAGGATCTATTTTTCATTCAAAAATTACAAAACATGTAATTTTCTTAACTAAAAAACCTCAATAATCCAAGCCAATTACTTGAAACAGCTGCGACAGATGAAACAGCTATAAGAAAACCCAAATATGATGCTTTTAAAACATGGAAAAAACTTCATCCATCCAAACTTTACAAACTAGATAATAAGTTAGGGAGACTCAGTCATTCCATAAAGCCTTACTCTTCACTTCTAGGAAAAACTTGTTCAACATACTCAAAAACTGAACAAAAACTTCCATAGAGATCTTGCATACCTTAGTGTTATGTATATTTATAAGTATTACATACATCAAACTTATATTAAAAAATCTACATTTTGAAATATTGCACAGTCCGTTATTTTGGGAAATTATTTTGTTTCCACGCTGCTAAGGACACTGAAAGATTCATCCATCAAATAAAACTGTGGTGGCTTCTACAGTATTGATTTATTCTGGATATAACACAATTCTCCACCTCTGGAGCAACACTACTTGAGTGGTCTAGATTAATGGCAAATGTGTATAAACAAGAGTGAATCATTTGCCAAGAGAAATTGGAGAATAATCAGCTTTCAAGAGTGTAAAGCTGTGTCATCAATAAAACCAAATTAAATTGAAAAAAGTCAATATTATCACTTATAATAAAAGTTATGCAGCTTCTTTGGAGGCTGTGGAGTCCCCTTCTCTGGAGATTTTTAAGACCCGCCTGGATGCAGTCCTGAGTAATGTGCTTTAGGTAATCCTCCTTTAGCAGGGGAGTTGGGCTAGATGATCTCTAGAGGTCCCTTCCTATTCTGATAATTCTATGAATCTTGCTGGGTGGAACTTGTTTGAAAATGGAGATTACCTTGAAGTAATCTCCATTTCTTTTACAAGGTTGCATTTCCAGCCATGTCAGCTAAATTGCTCACATGGAAAATTAGCACTAGAACAGTATATGAGGCCATATAGAGTTTCAAAGTATGATATTATATTCCACATTAACCAAGAAATCCAACCTACAGACAATTTGTGTTTCTATCTCATTTTTCACCTGAAAGAAATTATGATGCATCCCCCAAATTCCTATTGTAGAATTAGAAGTTAGCACTGTAAAAATCTCACAGATTTTTAAACTAGAAACTCTAAAGCAAACTTGAGCTGAGCAACAAATGAATTTTTTGAAGTTAGGGCTCTAGAGTCAAACTTTACTCATAGCTCTTAACTATATCATATCTCAACTGTTTCCAAACAGAGAAATCTGAGAGTTCAAACTCAAGTATTGCTTATCACCAATTTGTATTTTTAAAATAGCATTTATGAAAATCGTTCAAGATCTCTCCTTTGAATTTAATGAATTTTGAGTCAGACCCATAATCCATCAATCTCTGGTCTTTCCCCTAATCACAAAATTACCTGCAGGAATACATTTTTGCAATACAGCCCTCTGTTTAGCAGAACACTGGCATGGCTCCACAAAGCTCACTTCAGAGGCAATACAAGTTCTTATCTCTTTCCATCCCCTTAATGTTAGAAGAGAAACACTTGCTGAGTTCATGGCCAGAAGACTAAGAGCTATGACATGCACAAACCAAAATTAAGCTTGCTTTGGTATTATAGACACCTTGAGTGTTAGACTACGGGAGAGGCTACAGGGTGAGAGAGGGGAAGGGACACAAAACCCTCCAGTAGCCTGAATATACGAAGAAATATAATTTTAAGAGTGGGCTCTGAAATGTACTGTCTACTCAACGTGGAGAAGTCTTAAGGTTATGTATTTGCAGGCATTTTAAAAAATGTGTTCTCTTTTCATGCTTGGTTTTATTTTTGGAATCCGCAGAAAGCTGGATTTGTCAATTGATCAATCAATACAAGTGAAGTGAGTTTTGATGTCAAATAGCCTGTAACAGTATCAAATCATCTTTATGTAACCAAACCACTACCAAACCCATCATGTTAGATGCCACAAACCAAAAGCCAAAGCAAACCCTTGGATAAAGCTGACTTCAGTTATATTTTGTGCTGAACTTCTCCTTGCTTGGAAGTTCACCTAAGCCTTATAAACATACTGTGGCAGAAACTTCCCCAGTATATAGGGCATTTTAATTCTTTGATTGGCAAAAACATACCAAATGCTTTCCTACACCTCATATAAATATATAACAACAGTCAATTATACCACAGGCACTATAATTTATTTTGGAGAATGTCTTTCTTGTCTACTGTCTCTCAAGAATCCTGGTTTGGGGCTGGAGAAACAGTGCTATGTTAACTTTACATTACTTGACAAGTCACTTTTCATTTCACCTGTTTCTTCCTGAAGTTAGAGCTATAAGATCACAAAATTGCCTGAGCCTGGAGAGATAAAAATCAAGATAAAAAGAGAAATAAACACTCCACCACCCCTGCCATCTTTGCCTCATCCTGAAATACCTTAGTTTGATAATAATGCTAATAAAGAGAGATACCTCTCTCCAATGAAGAATTTTTTTCTTTCCTGCAAATCTTTGCAGCAGTGGCAAGTTTAATAAACTTTATCTTGCAAGATTCAGTAGCTGAAGTGACCTGGGCATCATAGAAGCTCAAGGTTTCTAAGCCTTTTGTCAAACAATAAGTGTGGATTCCTACAGGGTAGAATGAACAGATGCAAAATCCTCTTCCCTCTGCTTCTGAAGCAACGACAGGCTAGGAAATGAGCTCACTTCTGCACTGGCATGCTCCACTTCACTTCAGACACTAGCCTCCTTTGTGATTGCAACACGTCAAGTCGAAGAGATTCATTTCAACCACAGTAGTCATTCCAGTTGTCATAAAATTCAGGGCATTGACTCATTCAAGCAATCGATGGCAGTTCCATGTGGCAACATATGACTCTTAGTTTTGGAAAGCAGATTTTAACATTATAACCCTCACAAGGGAAGTCAGTCTGGCAGCTGAAAGTACCATTTCCTATCATTATAGAGTTAAGGACATACTAAATGGGTGTCATGATCTATAGAAATTTCATTAAGTGGCCGTAGACATAAACATAATGGTAATAAAATACTTTTGGTGGAAATGTGACAGCTCCAAGCTACCCTATGTTTTTGCACTGTGGTCTTGGAAAGAAACACCTGCTTTTCCAGGAAGTCCCTTCCAAGGAAAGTAGAATTAAAAACGTAGAAATCATTTAGTAATTCAATGGCTTGATTAACACAGCAAGTATCATCACCAGTCATTGGCTCATCCAGTATGTCAGACAGAAACTGTGGTAGTTTTCTCAAAACGTGGTAGTTTTATGGATAAATGTAGCCTGCCCATGATCTATTTGTTTAAGTCCTTTGAATTACATAATTTTCAACAAATAACAGGGAATTACTAAAAAGAAGTCAAGAACAATTTCCTTAAAACAGGGTATATTTTAAAATTCCCAGTGCAAAAATTTAATCAAATTCATAACATTTAATTATATCCTGACAGAATTAAATCCTGGAGAGTTGTGCATAGTTGCTTGTTGCTTGCGTTCCCTGCCCATCTCTTTCCTTTCTCCAGGAGAATCCTGGGTGGTGGAGAAAGTTGGCATAGTTGATTATATCACTGGCATAGCTGATCATATAGGGAAGTGCTGTGTGAAGGAAGCACAATCAAAAGCTTGTGATTATTTGTGGAACAAAAAGTTCCTTAGCTGTTGTTAGATTACAACTGCCTGAAGGCTGCTCCATGTAATGGCCAAGCTCTAGGGCACAGACCACCTGCTTAAAGCTGCCTTTTCACACTCTTGGCCAGATCAGATGAAGTACTGGCCCCAAAGGAGAAGTGATAATGTTGGTCAAACATCACAAAGCGCATTACAAAAGTTACTTAAAAGCACCAGTCTACCCACTTACTAGAGGACACAACGAGACAATGAGAAATCAAGTTGCTTTCAGAAGGAGCTGGGTAGGAAATGGCTTCTGTATATGTTCAAAACATAAAATATTTCTTATTTCTCCCTTGCCATTTGGGACAACCTGAAAACCTTGCAAATCCACGAGCATAAATCTACAGAGACAATCTCAAATCCTTCCTCCTTGAAACAACAGAGTCTAGTGGTGAGGAAGTTACTATGATGGGGGAAAACCCAGGTCCAAATTGGTGCTCTGTGTGATTCAAACCAAGAACCAGCCTTTCTTACCCCAGGTGATGGCCCCAGCCACCATGGCATTACCAAGTCCCACAACCTTCTCTTTATGCAAAACATTTGCTGGAGTAGAGATGTCAACCACAGCATCCTCCAGTGCATTTGAACACTACTGGTTCCTCTAGAGGAGGTGAGAGGAGAAGGTTGCTTGCTTTCTGGTTTTCTAGGAATTCCAACCTGGGCCCCTGAATCATCTTCCCATTAAAGTGTTGTTGAAACTGGCATGCTCTTGATTTTTTTTTCTCCTTATTTTCAGTTTTTACTAATTTGACACTCTCTCAGGGAGAAAAACCAACAGCACATTGCTGGAAAACTTTTAAACAGCTCTTGTTACAAAGTGTGGCGGTGCCAAACCCAGGAGCAGAACCTTGTGAGTCTAGAGAATGGTCACAGCTCTAATCACTCAGCTGTGTGCCTTCATACTACTAATTTCTCATAGAAAAACAGATGGTGGTGGTGGTGAGCTGGGTCCTATTCTTACACCTTTTTAACATTTATGACTTCTATTGCAACAGCATCTTTGGGACTTTAGGAAGCCTGGGGCCCTGTTATGTTAGGCACTGTACAAACACAGAGTAAGATACCGTCTCTGGTCTTAAGAGCTTCCCGAGAGACTAAATAGACAAGACAGATAAAGGAGGGAGGAAAAGCAGAGAAGTGATTTGCCCAAGGTCACATAGGAAGAGCGTGCAGAGTTAGGAGTAGGTCTCAGATCGCAGGTCGGTGTATTTCCACTTGTCCAAACCCCCTCTGCAAACAAACAGCTGTGACCATTAAATCACTTGCTGAGCCTCCAAGAGCAGCTCACCACTCCGTAACTACCCTGTGTATTTTTTCCTACAAAGATACCAGAAGAAATTCACCAGTATGACACAGATGGGCATCACCATTACTGTACTCCCCAAGGACACAATCAATCCCAGAACATGGATGTGCAGTAGCAAAGTGCTGTGCAAAAGGGGATTTTCACATCAGAACGGCTTTATGCAGAAAGTTATATTAAAACACACTGACACAGAGGATTAGAGAAAATGTCATCTTCCAGTAGATCTTAAATACTATTTAAACTCATCTGACCAAAGGCTGAGGCACTGTTTGTCCTCCAGTGTTTTGCTCTTATATCAGATACACTTAAGAGAGCTTTAGTGCATTTTAACCCTTTTTGTATCACGCATTCATAAAAATACTCATCAGATGCACAAGTGTGCGCGTAAAGTTTCTGTTTCTTTAAAGGTTAAAAGAACTGTCTTACAATGAAGGCATTATTTTCATGTTGAATAACTGAAATGTAATCTGATGGCACGTCACCAAACCGCAAAGATGTCCACTGTATTCCATGATATATGTGTTCTACCCAGGCTGACAAAAATGACAACTTTTTATAAGAATTTTAGTAGAGACCAATTAATAAGTGCTTTACCAGAACCTCATGAAAAAATTACATATATTCTAATAAGATCAAACGTAGTGTTTCACTGCAGGCTTGCTCTATTCTATGCTGTTCATTGCCACAGGCAGGACAGTCACCTAGATGTATTTCCCTTTGGATTAATACATCCCCTCTCATGATAAATATGGACCTGAAGCATGGTAGCACCAAGGCCTAGCAAGCTCATCCTACCCAGAAACGCTTTATGTCAGAAGTAGAATTGATTTAGATTCCTAGTGTGGTCCATGGGACACACTCTGGTGGTCTGTATTTCTAGAGGACTTTAGGTGACAGGAGGGTTAAGTTGTATGGCATGAGTCCAGGCTATATGACCATATAGTTTTGCCTACAATAATGCAGGAATATGTATAAGATTAGAAATTGAATCTTGGCGAGCTGAGTCCAAGGGGTTCTAACCACAGAGCTGTCTTTGTTAGCTAAGAATAATAACTAAATAAAGCATAATCCCAGAACAAGTCATGGATAAGTGCAAGCTGTCCTTCTTACCCTTCAGACTGGGTATTCCCATTTGATGCAGAATAAAGGATAAAGGGAGAGAGTTGTCAGAGTTTCAGAACCAGTGTCTGTCTCTGCATCAGCAAGCGAGGCAGTGCAGGGAGGGAGATAGATCTCTGCGGCAGAGCAGCTGGTGTGGCAGAGCTGCCATCACCACCACCTGCCTGTGGAGGTGGGTTTGCTCTGGATGAGCTCTAGTCTAGATCCAGGGAAGGAATGTCCTTTAGTGGGAGTTCATTAAGTGTACTCCTAGAGCATATGTACAGTTTGGTTTAATTCATAATTCTCTGTTCTCATGTTCTGAGACTGCTCTCAACAAAACCAAAACGGTATTAAGTGGGGACTGTCAGATGATTGTTTCAAAAGTGCATTCCTGCTCTGAGCTGAAGCACCAAGGCAACCAGCGAGACCTATACTGCAGAATTACCATTGATTTTTTAAAACCAAACAATGCCAAATAATTTAGCTTTCAAATTGACATTAGGTTTTGTTAAAAACAAAAAGCAAACAAAATCCAATCTCTTAATATCCTTAGGAGTGTTTCATCACTCATTGAATTGACTTTTCCCCTAGAGCTTTTGCAATCCCACCACACTAAATTGTGAAGTAGGAAAGAAGATCTTCACTATAATAAAATGTGACAAGTTAAATTCTCCCAAACTGAGAAGAAGAACATAGTTTAATGAGATTCAGAATAACTGTATTAACCCAGAGTGTGATAAGCAAAAAAAGAAGAAATACAGAAAGTATTTAAATCCCGATAAGTATCCCTAAAAATTATTGGAGTAAACAATGATGGGTACTGATAACAGCAGCTCTTATTGGGTAGTTTATATGTCTGTGTCACCATACGCTTGACTGCCCATCCTAGTGTCCCAGCAAAAGCAACAGCAAGAGCTTACAGAAGAATCTTTGGCTTTCTGTTAATGGTAATTTTTTTTCCTTCTACTCTTTGCTAGTTAGTGTCGCAATCCTTGCAGCGTACTAGGCTATCGTTAAACATTCCTGAACCAGAAGGATCAAGAAGGACTTTTTCTGGCACTTGGCTGGAAGGCAGCAAGACGCTCCCCTTTGCATGCCAACACTGCCACACTCGGAGTGCAAATGTTGCCCTTTTGGGCTGGACGTTCGCCCAGCGCTCCACCTGGGATGCACTTCTAAAGCCCTCAGACACCCTCAGTTATGGAGAAAATGACTGGCTGTGCTTTGAGCTATACTTTACAGACTGAAATCTTAAAGATATAGATTTTAATCTATAAATCGCTAATCCAGCTAAGAGAAAAAGGGGAGGAACTATCATGTTCCATAATTGCCTGCAGCCCTAAAGGCAGCTGGGATCTGAGTCCCAGCAAGAGATGTTGAGCAGATTGCGGGTGCTGGATTTGGGGAGTGGTTCCTTGCTGGCATGGGTGTTGAATCAGTGCTGGCAAAAGCCTTCCTCTGCACCCACAGAAGTTCAACCCTCTATTGCCTCTCATTGAGTACATAATGATGGCAGAAAGCTTTTTTCCCTAGCTGATGACAAGGAAGCCTGTGAGGCTTTTCAAGGATTAGAGGCAAAAAAACACAACCAGATAACACCTTCTGTTTCTCTAAGGTGATCCTCAGCTTCACATAATCTTGTTTGGGGAGTAAATGAGATACCACGGTGAGCTGTCAGGGAGTCGTGCAGAGCTCATCTGATGAGGAGCAGAGAAAGGATGGGTGGTCAGGATGTCAGATGGGAGGTACGACACACAACCTGCGTCCAACTGACTGTACTTCCATCCTGTGCTGCTGAAAGAAGGAAGCTGCCAATATGGACTTTATATTTTCAGAATTTATGACTTGCATTTTAAATTAAGGATGCAACAAAGAATTAAAGAACATAAAGCATGGCAAGTCTCTCCAATAGCAGTCACATTGTGCTGCCTTAGAGAAAACCTGGGTGACCAGCTTACATTTACATTACAACATATAAAAAGGGACCGGAGGTTTGTATTTGTTATATGCACACACACCACTCCAGGAGCTGTGCCTCTGTGTCCACTGTTGTTGGGATCCAGGGAAACCACTTTCTGCAGCATGTGGTTATACTCAATAACCAGAAAGACAGACTTTGCAGGACCAGAGCTGGACTCAAGAGAAAGATCAGGTGGCAAAATGCTGCCTCAAGGAACAAATCAGCCAACAGAACATGAGATTAGTTTTAGTTTCTTCTACTAAAGTATAACTTTTTCACCAGATGTCTTTGGAAGATGTAAGAGAGATTAACTGTATCTCACATAAAAATTTCAGTGTAATTTTCTGACAAAAAATTTAATAATCAGATTTTTATAGTTAAAAATTCAGGCTTAAAGGGAAAACTATTAGTCATCTGTCAAATTCAGCACTGTGGGGGACAGCTTTTGTGTACATCTTTTGCTTTGGTTGGGTTTGTGGGCTGAGGGTTAGGTGTCCGTCAGTTTCAGTTTGAGTTTTGACCCACAAACCACATGGGAACTGGATTTTCCTCATGTTGCCATGTGAAACCAGAAATCAGCTCCAGTCTGAGTGCAAAAGAGCCCAGTTTTGCTGAGCAGTCCGGAGAACAGTCACAAAATTTTCCACACACCTGGACTGGGCTTTGAGTCTGTAACAAAGCTGAAAGCCGGCCAAGTTTCTCCTGGCTTTGTTACCAGGCTTTTTACACAGATCTATTATTCACTGCATTAATTTTTTTTTTTTTTTTTTTTTAAACTCAACCATTGGGGAAAAAAAGGCTTGGGGGAGGGGAAGAGAGAATGTAAAAGAAACGAGGGCGCGTGTTTCCCTGCGGCAGGGAGATGCAAGTCTGCAGCAATTGGTACCACTGCACGCACCAGCAGCTACAAGCAGGCTGATAGCTTCAAATGTAGGACAGTTCGGCGGAAGATTAAAAAAAGAAAAAAAAAAAGAAAAAAAAAAGAAAAAAAAAAAGAAAAAAAAAAGAAAAAAAGACAGAAGACAGCATGAGAGCTGTTTGTCTTGGCTGGTTAGCACATAATCCCCACCTGCATTTGATTCTGCTCAGTCTCCGGACTCCTCCCTCACTTTGGAGCCATGGCAATACAGGAAGGCAGGAGGGGAAGGGAGACAGAACACTTTGTACTAGCAGCCAGACCACTGTTTAACTTCTTTAGCCAAAAAACAAATATGAATATGGAAAGATTTTATGGCGAGATACATCAACAGACTGAAGCGGTTCTGAAAATCCTTCTACAGTTGCTCATTCAAGGTTTTCAACCTGCGGACTTTTCTTACAGCTAATCCCAGTGTTTGTTTTGTAGTAGTAGTGCTAAGTATTTATCAAGTGATGTGAACTATCAGTTCTGCCATACAAAGTTATATCTGCTGGGATTATTTTCTGGTCTTCATAATTTGCACTCATTTCCAGCCCTTGTTGCTTTTTCAGTTTCACTATGGTCTGAAAATGAAACCCCAAAGATACATTCTGTGTTTACCAGCAACAAAGCCGGGGTGCAGTGCACTAGAAATACAGCAGCCTTGAGCTTTAGAAAATGCACATAGCAAGAAAAAATTCTGTTGCAAACTATACTTTCGTATGCACAGTAAAAATGAAACCACTCCTTTATTTACTTTAAAAAATTCCTTTATGTCAGCCTGCTTTTGCAGATTTTCTCCCTCTAAATGCAGAAGAAATTTTAGCGGCACAACTGCTGTGCACAGGCTTCAGGGCCACACAGCAGTACAAAAGATTAAATTCATTTTTTTTGCAATAAGAAGCCTTGCAACCCTAGACTTAATTTATTTCCTACCTAAAACAAAGATACACAACGAAAGAGATGCAGATTCCACACAGAGCAGAAGCTGAAGCTGAGTATGCTGAATCTGTAAATAACCCCCCAAATGATGCTGTGCAGAGCAGACAGAACAACAAGCATCCTTCATGCCATAAGAGATCTCAGAACTAAAAGTTCATTTTTTAAAAATGGAGATGCTTCACATAAAGAAACATCAGGAAAATTACAGGCAAAACTTCCAGGGCACCTGATGGTTCTGTGACAAGCACTCCTGACCCAGGAAGTCTCAGAAACTGAAGACAGCTAGATGACTATCTAAGTTTTCTCTATACATATATGTATAAACTTGCTAAGCCCCTATCCATCATATTTGAGAAGTCATGGCAGTCCAGTGAAGTTCCCAGTAACAGGAAAAGGGGAAACAAACCACTATTTTTAAAAAGGGGGAAAAAAGGAAGATCTGAGGAACTACAGGCTGGTCAGTCTCACTTCTGTGCCTGGCAAGACCATGGAGAAGGTCCTCCTGGAAACTATGTTAAGGCATATAGAAAATAAGGAGGTGATTGATGACAGCCAACACGGCTTCACTAAGGACAAATTGTGCCTGACAAATTTGGTGGCCTTGTGCAACAGGGTTACAGCATTGGCAGATAAGGGAAGAGTGGCTGACATTATCTACCTGGACTTGTGCAAAGAATTTGACACTGTCCCACATGACATCGTGGTCTCTAAATTGGAGAGACATGGATTTGATAGGTGGACCATTCAGTGAATAAGGAATTGGTCACACTCAAAAAGTTGCAATCACAGTTCCATGTTCAAGTGGAGATCAGCCATGAGTGGGGTTCCTCAAGGGTCAGTACTGGGACCAGTGCTGTTTAACATCTTTGCTGGTGACATGGACAGTGGGACTGAGTGCACCCTCAGCAAGTTTCCCAACAACAAGCTGTGCGATGTGGTCGACACGCTGGAGGGAAGAGATGCCATCCAGAGGGACCTGGACAGGCTTGAGAGGCAGGCCCATGACAACCTCACGAAGTTCAACAAATCCAAGTGCAAGGTCCTGCACATGGGCTGGGACAACCCCAAGCATAAATACAGGCTGACTGGACAACGGATTGAGAGCAACCCTGAGGAGAAGGACTTGGGGGTGCTGGTGGATGAAAAGCTCAGCATGACCTGACAATGTGTGCTAACATCCCAGAAAGCCAGCTGCAGCCTGGGCTGC
Source organism: Scolopax mira (assembly GCA_004320125.1). Taxonomy (NCBI): domain Eukaryota; kingdom Metazoa; phylum Chordata; class Aves; order Charadriiformes; family Scolopacidae; genus Scolopax; species Scolopax mira. Next base: position 375,467 of record BJBW01000673.1, on the reverse strand, counting down.
ATAAAAAGAAGTGTGGCCAAGAGGCTGAGGGAGGTGATTCTACCCCTCTGCTCTGCCCTGGTGAGACCCCACCTGTAGTACTGCATCCAGCTCTGGGGCCCCCAACATAAGAAGGACATCAACAGATCTGCTTTCAAACAGATCTAAGTATGATTGGGGTAAGGTATGAGAACACAGAGCCCTCTTACTTCTGTGGGGTGGGCAAGGTTTATATTTCACCATCACTGATTTGTGGTTAGTCTCTTCTTTTGGTGTGAGTTCAGAGAAGTGCCATGAAGATGATCAGAGAGTTAGAGCACCTCTCCTATGAAGACAAACTGAGAAAGTCGGAGTCCTGCACACTGCATACAGAATAGTGCTTTTTTAATTATTTTTTTTTTTAATTTAGGGAAGCAATGTCACTCTTTAGTGAAACTGCAATATGCAATGTTAAATTACACACATTTGAAAATGGGGAAACACAGAGCTAAGATATGAGCTAAATGAAAACAAAAAGCTAGAAAGAAAGGAAGAAGGATAAAGACCAATTCATCATGCCTTCCTCCTTCCCATCTCCTCCCTCTCACAGGCACAGGGGAGTGTGCAAATGGAGGGGTTAGGAAACACAAAAAACCAATCCTGATCTCTGAGTCACTTCTGAGTCTCGCATAGAAGAATGTTGCTGAATATAGCTGTATATATACTGTATTGTTGTCCATAATGTAACAATACTGATAGGGTGACTTTCCACCTAAATACCATGGTGGGACTTTTGTCCACGTCATTTCAGTTCTGTCTGGCAAATGATCTTTCTGTAGGTATCAACGCAGATGTGTATTTTTGAGCTTGTCATACCAATGCTTTTTGTAGTCACTGAGCAGAAACGGGCAGCTAGGTTGTAGTTTGTGCAATTTATTTTAGATGTCTATTTTAGGATGAGATACATCATGCTCTAGATATGCCTTTTTCCCCCCTCTGACCATGGAGTCTAGACTTATAGACCAGAGGTCAACACTTAGAGTAAAATATCCAAAGTCAAGATGAATCACCCTTCCTCTAACTTGAAACCTTTGCCCTGCTGCAGTGAATAAAGTTCTGCCATCGACTCTAATGAAACCAGAATCTCACTTATCATTGCTCAGTCTCCGTTTAAGCTGCACTGCCATACAATACCATATCACAATGCCAAGTTAACAACCTTTTGAAGCTGTGGCCATAGGCTTTTCCAGTGTGGAAACTAAGCATGTTGTCCAAAACTCATTGGGAATAGGGATAACCGCAAGCAATAATGACTTGCCTTGGCTAAAGCAGTAGCTCCTACAGATCTGGGGCTCACAGAGAGGCAGGAATAGGAAGTCATTGCCTAGGTTCCCAACAGCAATAATCCAAACCTTTACACCTCATCTGGAACTGCACAGTCAGGAAGTTTGCAGTGCTCATCCTTTCCCTTCCCCATTACAGGAACTTTCACCAACACAACTTTCTAATATCTGCAAGAATCAGGCTTTTCATAGTTCTTAGCTGGAGCATCTTAAACCCAACAGTGGAAGAAACAAACATGGATTTTCAAAAAAGAGCCTTTTTTGTGACAGCCTTCCAAAAAACTATGAAGACATACTCCTTTTTCTCAAATCAAAAATACTTTTCCTTACTCTACACAAATTTCATTATCAAAGCCTAAGTGGGTACGGTTGAACATAAGAAATTTTTCAAGACTGATGTCTCAGGAAAAGAACTAAAGAGAGTCAGAAGAAGAAAACAGGTTCTCTAATGAAAAAGTTTGACGTACTATTCAGGAAAAAAGAGGCTATAGGATCACAATAATAGACCATTTTCAAACAAAATTTCATTGCCTTTCACTCTGTTAATTATGCTTCAAATTACCCTAGATGGTGCCAGAAGCAGTCTTAGAAGTAGAATAAATGATGATAATAACACCAGTTTGGTTTTGTGGAGCCTCCATAACTGGGTGGCACCTAAATAAAAGCATCTAAAGTGCCAGAAGCCAATTTGCGGTTTGGTTTTGGATTCATTTACAATTTGGTTTGGCTTTCAAACAGATCTAAGTATGATTGGGGTAAGGTATGAGAACACAGAGCCCTCTTATTTCTGTGGGGTGGGCAAGGTTTATATTTCACCATCACTGATTCGTGGTTAGTCTCTTCTTTTGGCTATTAAATTTAATCAAGATTATAGAACTGTTGGTTACTCAAAGCACTGCTAGAGTTAATGATACTCTACATATGTATACATCTGAGCTTGTGCAGATATGACTGCAGAGTAAGGCCCAAATTTTTGGGTAGCCTTTAAGTACAGGCAGAACAGAATTCGGCAACGTAGTAAAATACAAGACTGGTAGTTTAAGTAAGTGCTGACTGCCTTAACAAAGTGACCCAGGACAAGTCATCCAAAATACCATTTTAAGTATCCTACAACATAGTAGATTTAGTGCACAGCTTTCTATCAAGAATTTGCAGGTAATGAAATCAGGGGAAAGTACTGACAGCTATATGAGCATTTAAGCCGTATGCATTTATAAGAGGCTTAAACAAGGAAAATTAAAACTAGAATGGCATAAGAGACAAAGTTTAGTGTTTTTGACAATGTTTAAAATATTAATAAGAACCTTATGATTTATGAAATCCCTTAAAATGACTGCAGTATGAAAAGTGACATGATAACAACATGCCTGGTTCTAGGGTTTCTTTATGCTTGAAGCCATACGTGTAAGGGCACATACCAACTTTCTATAAACATAACTAGGTCAGGTTACACAATTCTCAGAAATAAAGAAGAGATGGTTATTGTTTATTGTATTTAAATCTACTTTGATTGCCTTTGTGCTGCACCTTCCATCTCCCTACTTAAACTGAGAAAATGTGGACTTCAAGAGGTCTGTTTAGACCAAGTACAGGGGTAAGAGCTTGGCAAGATCCTGAACCTTGATACTTTTTTTTTTCCTTTTAAAATACATGTGTAGCTATATGTGAGAGGGCATCATTTATATGTTTTAACACATGCATACACACAACTTACTGAACATTCATGGTATCATTTCCAAGAAACCCTTTTTCTAAATATCTTAAGGGTGATCACAGCATTTTAGAAGAAATCCTGTTTCAAAGAAAGATCACAGAGATTATTAAGGGAGAGAGAGTGCCTCCTGTGATAGAAAAATAGGAGAAGTTGACTTGTTGAGCCTCATAAAGCAAAGCCAGAGAAAAGATATCATGCCATATATAACTATGTCCACAGAGCATAAGATCAAATTGCAATAAGCTGGTAATGAATAAATGTAGTTAAAGATAGAAAAAGATTTTTAGCCGTTTAGTGAAATTCTGTAAGCTGCTTCCACAAGAGGCTTATGGTGACAGAATGCTTAAATGGCTTTCAGATGGGTTTTGAGGGGATTAGGGAAGGGACTGATTAATTTATAGAAAAAAATTCCCAGAAAGTTTCTGATGCACCTCTGTAGGTATCCAACATACTGATACATACAAGGGAGTTTGAGAGGGGAATGTTTTGTTTCGTAGTGTATTTATACCAAATTAACTTCCAGCTTTCATACCTTGTGGTGGTCAGAAAGAATTATTCATCCTCCTGCCCTTGTTTCTGATATTTTCTTCCCTCTGCTGAATGACTGGAGACTGACAATAAGAGATAAGGACACACTCATACTTTATACCATTATATTCCCTTCAGTGTCTAGTTGGCACCTTCCCACTGGCACCCACAAAACATTTTTCCTTCAGGTGATACTGGCAGGTACCCTACAGGGTTTCCCTTTTTCCTCAGAAGCAAAGATTATTAGTCAGCTTTTTTGTCACCTGGGATTTGTACCTCACACACAATCTCATTTTGCAATGACTGTGATCTCTCCTGTGATGTTCCTATGGAACATCATAGCATGGCTTTTGACCTTCCACTAGAAATACATATTTTTAGAGGCTAACAAGAAGTATTTTGAATGTTATGATTACAGGAATGGAAGTGTGTGGACTGCACTCCTGAACTGGGCATCTCTCTCATGGTTGCAACTGTAGGAGATTAGCCTCAAAGGAAGAAGGCGGTTCTTTCCAGCTTGATGTCCCTGAATACCATTACAAACTATTATAAAAGACCTGCATATCCATGAACACAGGCACTGGAAAAAAAAGTCAACAGAAAAGTCTTTTTGGTTTGGGTGGCATTCAATAATTGCATTAGAGAAAACAGCTGAAGACAGGTTTAGCATGGATTCATCTGAATAAACTAGAACATCCAATTCCTTCCTCACTTTACCCAGTTTGAGGACAATTTTCACCCCAGATATTTCAGGGCCTCAGCTTTGAAAGGCACATAAAGGGAGATAAAACAGCCAGCTATCTAGCAGGCAAGAAAGTGCCACAGTGATAGGAAGTTGAAAAGGGAAAGAGAAGTCAGGCTGGGGAAGAGAAGACAATGAGGTTGGAAGTGCAGTACCCCAATGAATAGAAAGGCCAGACAGTTTGAGATGTGCCTCTACTACAAAAATACACCTTCTGGATCTTCAAAGAACCAGGGAAGCTGCAGCTAGTTTATATTCAGAGATATGCTTTGAAACAGCTATGTTTCATTTTAGTGTTAGGATAAAGCAACAGAGACATTTTCCTACCAAGACATGAAAAATCACCCAAAGCGAAGATCAGAACTCAGGACATTTTTTGTCTCTCTCTCCCATATTTATTCCTCTAGAGGACACTGTTGTATAAGATCAGATGCTCAGTAAATGCTAAAAAACACCTTTTCTTCTGTGTTTTTTTTTTTTTTTCTTTTAAGAGATAAGACCCATGAATGCCTAGTATTCCAGGAAAATATTACTCCTGAATGATTTCTGCAGTTCACGTATGTATTTCTTGGACATGAGAACTTACTGAAGCTCTGGATAGGCAATATGAGGGTTTACCTCTCTGTAAGAGCACATTGTCATTGCCATTAGTAAACCATCCATGGAGCCGCCATATATACAAAGGTGCCTTTTCCTTCAAAGCACCACCTCACCATCCTGGTCTTTAGTTGAGGGGGACCAGGTTGGGTGACATGGTCAATCCTTCCTCTGTGCTCCCCTTTCTGACTTAAAAAACAGCACCATGACCACATAATTACACCACGGAAAGAAAAGTTTAGAATTTGTTAATGGAGAAAGAGAAAGGAAATAAAAAGCCTGGAGCTTCCTCAGGTATTAGGGTGAAAATGGGGTAGATGCTAACTTGAGTACAGCTCTTTAATAACTGAATAAATAGCAGTGAAGAGGCAGTTCCAAATTTTATCAAATGACTGTATTCATTTGCTCTAAATATCATATTTACTGATTTGTGCTGATTCTTCAGTTTGTGGGATTAGTTACAGTTCATTGTAAGTTCTAACTGTATTTCCATGTATTGTGTTAAGACCTGATTCAAGAGTAGTTTTATTTGATAAAAAACAGATGTTCTTAAAAGAGACTCTCTCCTTAACAGTACAAAACATTATTCTTAGCAATTGTATGTACCTTACAAAATTAATAAGCACAGCATCTCCCTGCGTGACATATGACACTATTATATTTTTCCCTGTTGAGGGACTTTTAAGCCGTTGGGGTCATGACCTCTGTGCCTTATGAGAAATGGAAAAGCACATGGTTCTAATTTTATCTTCAACCCTGCCCTCCTGCTGACATGTATGTTTACAATACGGTTCATCTGTTGACCCTTCACTCACATTTAATATATTAGCTAACTTTTTTTTGGTCCCAATCACAATGGTACATGGCAATTAGCTTTTAAGGCCAGTGGTTTTCTTTATTGCCTTTTGACACGCACATCTTATCCAAAAGCCCTTGACTGTTTTTCTAATTTGAAAACAGCACCCGTCACAAAACCAACTCTGGTTTGTCTGGACACTTCTGCTCTTGTTATGATGCAGGGCACTTCAGATCTATAAATACACAGTATCGCCCCACTCTCAGAGGAGATGGGAAACTTACTGCGGTGGTTAGAGACATCCCCAAGGAGCTGCCTGGCTCAGACACCACTTTTGGCTGCCCTTCAGTCCCGAGCCAAGGCAGGTTGGGGTGAGCTCAGCCTGACATGGCCTGGGGGACACAGTCTGACCCCCTATTCTCCCTGTACCTTTGTACACCCTGGAGACAGTGGCTGGATCCTGCTATGGGTGAGCCAGGAAGAAAATCCTTCCAGAGAAACCAGCCCTTTCTCTGGTCTGTGTCGGGTGCTGAAAGAACACACGCTCACTATTCAGCATGAAGCAAAAGAAAGTGCAACCAGATAAGGCTGACTTTTTGAAGGGGAGTTGGGGAGGGGAGTGCTAAAAGTGAGAGCTGTTTATTCTTCACATCATAAGAAAGGTGAAGGAAAAAGGAAAGAAGTGGAAAGAAGTAGGGGGAGAGGGAGGGGGAGAAGAGAGAAATAATGTCATTTTTATTTTCTTTTCAATAAAGGCAAAATCTTAACAGGAGAAATAATAAGTACTTTCCTTTTAAATTACAATAACATAGACAATTTAGAAAGGTACCTTTAGCACTTGAATCTCTTAATATTTTTTGGTTATTTTAAATTACATTTTTAAATTTTAAACACATCAAAACCATATGATGTGCTCTCATAACATGATTACAAAAAGAACAGAGAGCACTTTCAGTTATATAAAGCCAAATGATTGACTTGGTTATTTTCACCATACAGTATTAAATGATACCACATTAAATGAGCTCATATAAATGTATGCCTTAGCTTAAAGTGCGTAATAGAACTTCACATTCATCATTTGCTCAGTTCAAAATATTTTCATAATTCTGAAGTTCAGCACTCTCAGCTTCCCCATAATCCACTGTCCCAGTAGGTACTTTCTACGTGCTTATTGATGTATTTGGCTTCCTATAAAAATTCTGTAAATAATTTCCAGGCCTGAAATGTACCAATCTTATTACATTGCTAAAGAGACCTTCAGAAGTGTTTATGCCTTATTTTTAGTGAGAGCAGGGTCTCTTTTCAGCAGTTGTTATGGAAAGACATTTCAATGAAAACTAGCCAGATTCAGGATTACTCTGTTTCTTGGAGGAAGGGATATAGACATCACAGCTGTAAGTCTGGTTCTTAAAAACCCTGGTTCCTGCAAGTTTTAACCATCTCATATATGTCCTCAAAAACCTTGTGAACGGCTGAATAACAAGACAGGGGAAGGACAGAGAGAAAAAGCTTCAGACACCTGTAGGCTAGAGCCATTGCTTTGTAGCATGGAAAAAAACAGCAGAGAAAACCTAAAGAAGATGCTATGTCCATCCTAATAAGCACAGAAGTACACCTAGATTCCATGGAGATATAGTGTGCAGCTATAATCTGGTAATAACTGCAGAGAGATTTCCTCTTCTATATATTTGTGTAATCCTACATACCCCCCAGGTTGAAATTTGGTATATATACACATACAAATATCCATATGTGTATTTGTTTAATAGCAAAAAGCTATTTTGTAAGGGTCCAATCCAGAAATAATCTTGTTGAAGTGTTGAAGTCATTGCTCTTCACAGTAAATCTATATTAGATGGAGAATCAGACCCTAAGATTGTCTTATTTTGTCAGTCCTATAATTCCTTTAATTTTTTTTTTTTCCTCTTTCTTGATGGCTCTAATTGCCAGAACGGCAGATATTGGCCAAGAGACTTGGCAACCCTGTGTCTCAGGAGCTGATGCCAATGGCAGTTGGGGGAGCAGCACTGGTGTTTGGCATATTTGGCTGTTTTCCTTTGAGTAATGAAGACATCACACTGCTTCTGCCCTCCCATCCCCATAACCTCTGATCTTGGATGTGGAGTCTCTGGGTATGAAACATGGAGCCTCTCGCTGCTGCATAAAATCAATCAAAGCCAGTGCCACCAGGGAGGCTGTTACTTGCTATGTTGGCAATTCACTAATCGCTTCCTTTGTCACTCCAGCGAGGAGGACAGATGGATGTAGCACTCCTGACTCAGATGCAAACTGAGATCAGTTTCCACATACAACTATTTCTAAAAACTTCTAACATAACCCATTTTTTCTTCTTTGCATCTTTGGCTAAAGCAGAATTCAAAACTGCATCCTTAGCACGTTGGATCTGTGCCAGTTAGATAGGCATGACAGAGCCACATTTTCCCCTTCGATAGTTGGGCACAACTCAGCTTTTAAGGGGAAAAAAACAATCCATAAATTCACCAGCTCAAAATTATACTGTAATTTATTAATCTGTCACTGTAGGAGGTTGGATTTCCTGCCTTCATTTCCACCAATACATAACAATGCAAGTAGAGTACTTGAAGTTTTCTTAAAGCCTGCTTGCTCACAATTCCTATAATCTCATAATTAATGAGATTAATTAAATAATTAAAATATGTCCATAAAAATATTCTTTACAAGGATCAGTAGCAGTAAGGCACAGCAATCACAGAGCATTTTGCATCAAAGACTTTCATATTCTACCTTTTCTATGATTTCTGAGCTCACTATGGAACTACTCATATTTTATCAATAAGGAAAAAGATACAGAATTTTTTCTAATTGACAACTTTTCCAACACGACGATGAATGACTTAGTGCAAGAAAGAAAATCAAGGCTGTCTCAGCTCTCAGTCCTCTGCTTTTTGCTTTCCCCTTTGTTATTCCATTCCCATAGCCATAACTTAATAGACATTTTACTTTTCATGCAACAATTTACAATGCTGAAGCTACTTCCTGAAATAGTTCATAGGAACATACAGCTTTAAGCTATGGAAAATAGGTAGGAAAACTGCACCAACAGCTACTTCTACTATGGTCTGTCCTTATGCCAAGGAGCTTTTTGAATGGTATGGTTCTGATACAAATCTGTATTTTTGGTTTGTGGAAAAAGACCAAGTTCTTAGCATTCTCATAACAACATGAGCAAGAAAGTCATCAAGATCCTGCAAGATGGAAAAGTGTTTTCATGGATGGATGGTACAGAAGGAGAGACTGATGTACATGAATACGAACACTTCTCTTCCATGAACAAGGCTACCACTATCAGCACACTTTGCAAAATATTAAAATAAAGTTGACTGCATAAGCCGAGTAAAACCACAACACAGTATAAATTCCAATATTAAACAAACTACTTCTCATACGTAAAAAATTACTACTCTTGAAATAAATACCATTAAGAAAATCTCAATTTTTGCTTTAAAAGAATCTACTTGTTTATGTCCACCAGCTCTTTATAAGATGGAGTCTTTCTAGCTTTGTAGTCATGGGAACCAATGCCCAGAAACAAAAACCCTCATAGAGAATATCTCTCCACTTCCCTGATGCTGAAGAGCACCACTAAGCATCACGTATCACTACTGATCCATGAGTTCATTTATGTTTCACTGTAACCCATATATTTATGTAATAAGTAAAACACACGAGAAGCCACATTTTGCTAACTTTTTATGCCATCCCCATGATTTCTGGGCTTCTGTGGATGAAGTTTACTGGGAAGACACTGCAAATGGTGGTGCTGTAGCACTCAAAGGGATCTGCAAGAATGTACCTTGTAATCCCAGTGTCTGAGGCCCAGTATATGAAGCAATAAAAAGTCAGGTGGAGCTGTTTCATTTTAGATCTTTATACTGGTTTAATTTCCTTGTTTGCCTCTGATTTACAAATTGACACTAACTTACAGTCACTCACACAGGTTTACTTGAGTATGGTATATTCCAAATTACATCTGATCTGATTTCAACACTGCATGCTTCAAGCCTGAGGTGAATCTATTAAATCAGTCCTTTTTGATTTCAGGTTGGTAAATCCAAACCAGACCTACCGGGGTTTCTTTGAATGAACCCTGGAAATAGAATACTTCCAAGGGGAAACGTGGGTTGCTGGGTACTGCAGGGAGTTCTGCCAGCCAGGGGGGGAAATGGGCTGCAGCAGGGACTCTGGGCTGGGGCAGGGACCCCAGGGCATACTGATGAAGAAGCTGCAATGTCAGCAGCAACACTGCAACAGGCTCTGGTTGGGACACTTGTCCCTTAAACTTGTAGGGGGGTTACTGAATAATTTGATATAATTTACTGCAGTAAGGCACACAAGATCTTAGCAGGGATCAATGTAACTCCTTGTTAAGCCAATATATAAGTGGTTAAGACTCATCCTTCTGTTTTTCATGCACTCTTGACAGATTCTCATTGCTACAAACCTCCTCTCTTCTCCCACTGCCAGTCAAGAAGAGGTTGCACAGGACTCCTAAAAGCTGCTGACCTACTTAATTGCTCCTTGGCTGTGGCTGAAAAGCCAGAGGTAATGAGCTGAGGTCAGCACAAGTACCAGAGGGTTCAGCTATATTGCTACAACACCTGCAAGAGCATTCAAATGTATTTGACTGCCCAAATCAATCAAACTTGATTATTTCCAATTCCTCTGACACATGTGGCATCACTAGCATCAGTTCAGCTGCAGCTCATTGTTCTTCCTCCTCTCCACACCTGGTTTCCAATTGATCTTTTGGCTGGGCCAGGACTCTCTGTACTCATTTTTATAAAAAGCTAGTGAGAAAAGGGCTGGACCTTGAGGTACTACCATAATTCAAATATTATGGTTACTGTTAATAATAACAGGAGCAACAAGAATAGACATATATGTCACATTGATATTAGAAGCATTGTGTTGACAAGTTCACTTCTGCAGAGGTAAACACTGTTGTTTAAAACCGTAAAAAGCAAGGGAACATTAAGTGTACATTGACTTAAAAGGAGCATGCTTGAAGTGTTACAGCACTATGGAAGACATAACAAGAAATGCTTCAGATACTATATACACACAGATTTATGCACACATATACTTTATCCATTTTTGCATGATGGATTTTCACGCAAATCCTTCTCTGAAATTCAGAAAAACATCAAGTTTTCCATTTACTTAGATAAAATAGTTACAAAACATTAACTCTACTGAGGGTGATTTAAGCAGAGAAAGAAATTCAACAAAGTGAAAAAGCACTTTCAAATTCTAACTGTAGCAGATGTTGTTTTGGTCATTTCTAGCTGGCTGTGAAGTTAGAGTTCCAGAACTGTGGTTTCATATGTGGTTCAAATGTTGGCTGCATTTATGCTGGGGGAAAAAAAAAAAAAAAAATGCTTGCATGCAGGACCTGGCATGCATTGTTTTAAAAAAACAAAACAAAACCCCAAACTGTGGCTGTCTTCAATTATTTTCCATTACAGCATTGTCTGCATATAATTGCTCCATGTTTTCCATTAAGGAGTGCCAAATAAATGAGTATGTTAGAGTATAGGATGTACAAATTCCACTGGTAATGCTGCTTCATATCAGTAAATAACATGAAACACAATCTCCCTTGACCTGTATGACGTTTTCATACAATTAATCTATGTTTTTCAAGTGTCCAACATTATTTACTGTATCTTCTATCAACAGCTGAGACTGGGGACTCAGAGAAAATCCAGGCAGTGGGAAGTTAGACAGCGATTTCAAAGAGGTCTTAACTGGGGCTAAATGGTCAAATGCCTTGTAAGTTGGGCTGTTGCCAGGATGTGCAGACAGGGTTTTGGGGTTTGTCTCTTGTTTTGTTTTTAAAATCTGAGAGAACTACACAACACCTAAGTCTTTTCTGTGCATGAAAGTAAGGACTTTTCACAGGTTTCCATGGCTTTGAAGATCAGGCCACACATGTCATTTTGGTACCTTCCCCAAATCAACATTTTAATCATTAGTCTTTCTGTAAAAGGTTTTGTTTGCTTTTATATACCGGTTACTTGGATCAGACTTATTAGGCTGGAGCCCCATGAAGCTGATGCCTAGGGATGCCTAGCAGTCCCCTGGCTAAGCAGGGCTTGAGCATCCTTTCCCAAAAGCAGAAGGCACGCAGTAGCAAAGCATGCCAGGAAGCATATCGTGCCAAACACGATGCAGGGTAATTTCTGTTATGGAAGAATCCAGGAGACATTGTCACTTGCCAGCTCTTAACATCCTCCAGCACAGAGCTGAGCCTGGACTCAGCTCAGCTACAGTGGAATTTGGAGTTTTAATATCAGTACTTATTAACACGTATAACAAGAATATATAGTACACATCCCAGTATAATTACATTGTACAGCAGAAGTTAATATACCTGACCTATAAAAATACACGTATGACTGCTTCTGCCAAAGGGATCTTACTAAGCAAATTTGCTAGCTTTCGCAGTTCATAAATAAGTTGTAATTACACACTGGAAAGAGCATAATTACAGCTAAACTGCAACATAGCGATACTCTTCCCTTATTACCTTGAACAAAATATTGAGATATATCTATGTCTAGACGAAATAAGCCCATGATCCTTGCATTATAAAGATGCTAGTTGTATGCCATGCTGGTTGTAAACTCAGACTGCACACACTTGGGTATAGCTAGCTGTGCTATGAGATTGGAAATCTGAGCATATGCACATCTAAAATGAAACTCAAATAACAGCAGAGGAAGCAAAATAAAGTTTCTCATGTAAAAGAAGACCGAGTCACTCTATTTTACATTAATGAGGGAATAATGCCCAAACGCAGACTGATACTGTGTCAAAGAACATCTGCAGAAGAAGTTTTGAGAAGGTGAAGAAGTCATGATTTGCTATGGAAAAATACTCAACTGCTATCTGAGCTATTCTTAATTGAACTTGACAGAAGACGTGTGCACTGACACTACAAGGACATTGAGAAACTGAAGCTGGATCAACTTCCTAATGGAGCAAGAGAGAAATATATCATCTGTTAAAGAGGCTGAATTTTCACTGGAATGGTTGTGGTTTTTTCAGACCTGATGTGATAGGAAACAACAGAAATTATAGCACACATTGAAGAGAACATGTTTTAAGCATAGCTGCTAATTTTTATGTATTTTGAGAGGAAAAAAGTACAAAACAGACAGAGTTTAACCCAGTGGTATGACTGCAGATTAATATTTGGTTAAAAAAGAGTAATTGGTTATATATTCAGACTACTTCAAAAAACCCAAGGGCTTACCCTGAAAGCAAAAAGCCATTGTGCTAACAGAGCAGACTTTTTGTCTTACATTTAAAACAGCATTCTGTGTGCTATGGCCTTTGACCTTCTTTAGGCAAGATAGCTGCCTTCTGTGCCTTTAAGTAATTTCTAATACAATAGGTGCTGATGCTGACGGGATCCTACTGCACAAGAAACTACCCCTCCTGCCCCCCAAAACAAGGAAAAAAAAATTTAAAAACTGTATATCTGAATCTATTCAATCACAAGGATCTGTTTCAAAAACACATTCCAACTGCAAAATTGAACCAAGTCCTACTCTCATGCCCATTTCACATACAGTTTGCATCTAGTTAGCAGCTAAAAACACATTCCTCAAATATTTTCCTTTCCAGAAAGGAGACACTTCCAGTATCAGCTTTGGCTAGCCAATACCATGACAAAATAGCCTTTCCTAGAGCTTATAATTCTACCTCAAGCACCTTATTCTGTGAGAAATGTCATGGACTACAGAAGTAAACTACTTGAAATGCTCAGCACCCAAGATACAGTTTTAGCCAACTTTGAAACAGGCCAGCTGGCCATATTTTTTTTGAGATGTGAATCATTAGATTCTCTCTTTGGATGCATATACATAAAACCAGAACACTTCCTGTGGAAGGCAACAGTGGGGGGTTGGTACATGGGCTCAGTTGTGTGAGAACCAGGAGATCCCTTGCAGCTCTTTTGGAATATGCCCGAAGCACTGTCTGCCAAGTGCTTTGTAGCACTGGGACTCTGGTGGTAGATGCTGACACTTGCACAATCTTGTCATAATTTCTTCTGAGAAAGAGGGAAGAGTAAGATCCTGGTATAACTGAAGTTAAAAGAATATTTTCATGGACTTATTTTTGGATCTCCCAATCTGTGCTTTGCTGCTTTTCACAAAATGGGAATAACAGAAATCAAAGGTGTGGAAGCAGTATGATTTTCAGAGGAGTGTGACCAGCATTTTGCAGAACAGCACGCGTAATCGAGTGCGACTGAAATGCAGAAGCTGGTTCCATGTGCAGTGTTCCCTGCCACGTCTGAGTTCAAACTTGGGGTTCATAATAGGGGAGTGGAAAACAAGAAATAAGGGACTCTACAGTATTTAGTGACCTAAAGAAGAACGAGAATGAAACCCCCAATTTTCTCATTGTGGGTGAGAAACGAGGAAAGTAAAATATGTGTTTCCTTTTACACCTCAGTCTACCAGTACCTCTTGTGACTTTTCTACATGTGAGAATGGCATGTGTAACTGGAAAGTAATTTTCTGCAGCATGTCTTTTCAGCAGATGTTAGGACATCTGGATAGAAATACATCTGGTGCTTAGTGTAGCAAACACCACCATAAACTTTCAGAGATTCCTCTTCCTTTTGCACAGTTACAAACGGCAGCAGGGCTCTGAAGTAAGTCCTGCTTCCAGGACGGGAGGTGGAGAGCTGTGAATGGAAGGCAGCTTTCAACATGGAGCTTTGGATACTAATGGAAAAGGTCCTGATTCCCTACAGAGTCTCAAGAACAAGCTTTTGACTAGGTACTCCCTCCACCCCAGGTCCTCCCCAAAGGGAGCAGCATCTCCAAAGAACTGTAGAGAGTCTGATTTCATCTCATCCCATCTTTCCCTGGGTATTTTTCCATTAGGGTTTTGCACAGAATCTGCAGGATTAGGGAAGAGCCAGATCTGAGTCTGTCAAGTTGTGGTTCTGTTTTCAGTGGTTATATATATTGTGCTCTGTGTTGAATTAAGACTACAATAAAAGTCCTCTCACTTGTTACTGTATTTGTGTAATGTTCAAATTAGACAGGAACAGTTATTTGAGAGAAACTAATCCAATGCATATTCAAAACCACATCAGGTTTTAATATAGAAACTATCTACTAACACACTGCATGGTCAAGTGGGGAAATGCAACCAGATCTGTACTACTCAATGTCAAAGACCATCAAAACTGGCCCATTTGACTACCATCTCTGCCAGGATAACAACATGAGTTCATATAAATGCACAGTGTGAATATCTTCTAGGCAGGATTATGATTAATATGATTTTGCTTTTCAAATGACCAGTTGGCTGCTTTTACATGATGAAGTCCTGGCACCTGAGAGGTGAAATGTTAGGAGGTGGCTGGGCTAAGCAAGAATTACAGATATGTGTTACTAGAAGCAGAAACATGTGAAATCTGGAAGGAGGATCCCAATTGAGGTTCCTGAGCAGTGTCATATGAATGGATATGGGACTAAGTTGCAGAAGAGCTATGGTTAGAAGACATGTGGAGGAGTTTATGGGCTCCTTTAAGTATTTTGGCCCTTCATTTTCTGTATATGTGTAGCCTGGCCTATATAATTTGTGTGGGACCCAGAGTTCCAGGTATCCAGCTGCCACAAGGGGTGTTGATAACACAGGATCTGTTAATCAGGTTTTGAGTATATCTGTGTTAAACAACTTACTCTTTTAAGCCAAAAAATATTTGTTACTTTTTTTTTTTTTCAAAAGCGATGTGGATTGCCTGCTGTATACATGCTGGATTTGCACTGCGTACATGGAAGTCAGGTATGTGGTTTTGGAAAATTATCCTTCATATTTACATATCTGTTACAACAGGTTTTGAAAGTTAAATTGGTACTAAACCATCTCTCATTAATGATCTGTTCACTGCTAGCAGTAAAGATGATAAATACTAATTGCATGGACAAAGACTGGCCAGTGTTTGCATTGGCAGTTATAAGTTGAGGACTTCTGGGGACTGGTACACTTGTAAAGTTGGATCAGAACTTCAGTACATTACCACATATATATATATATATTCAGTTTAAACAGTAATACCTCCAACCTGAAAGAGCCTTTTAGCAGATCAACACCAGCATGGTTTTGTTTTTAGGAGGAGACAATTAAAACAAGCACTGCCTAGGACTACTTTCTGCCCTGAAGCTCCGAATAAATTAATTTCTTGTGTTACGTAGTTTATCAGGATCTTATCCATGGAATAGTTAACAGTTTAAAAGGAAGAGATTGCATCAAAATGCTGCGCGTCAGGGCAAAATTAACTCCAAAGTATTACACTCCCAAGCCCAAATCCTACACTTACGTTACTGTGGATTTACGCCAGTGTAAATGAGAGAAGAATTTGGCCCCTGACCTTCTCCAAGCAGGTCATTATAGTTGAAATAGTAACTGATCTTAGAAAAACATTTTTGTTGCGAGGTATTTATTTCTGTATAAAGGTTTATGGAACATCATATTCTTTGCCCTTTAAGACTGATACTGACATATGTAAACACCACTGGGCTTGGTGTGCCATAGCTTAATCCAGCCTCTCTAAATCTGGCTAAAACAATGGAAATATCTTCTGAAACCATTGTGGGTTATATGCAATATAGTTAAAAACATCTGACTGCAACCGCAAATATGCTGGTATTTGGTTGTGCTATAAAAACATTTTAATGTCAAATACAACTGGGACTAATACAGTAAACTACAAGTACAGTTAACCCTTGGAATGAACCACATTTAGATGCTTGAAGGTTAAGGTAGTCTGCACTGGTTGCATTTTCTTATGAAGAGAATAAAACCAATGCAGGGTATAAAAAGTAATTTCTAGTACTAATAGAGTAATTGATATTTAAATAGCACCTTTGGTGCCATACTGTGAACACACCAGCAATGTTATGAAGTTCTGTAAGTGCTAGCTATGGACTCAATCATGTCCTGCGTGCTTGAAAAAAGTCCCCAGGAGTGCCCAAATGCTGCTTCTGTTAAGTGAATAAACTTGTGCCCCCTTCCCCCTCCCCATCTGCATGGAATCTCACACATACACGCAAAAGGACCCTGTCAACTCTCACCAAAACGTGGTGTTGCCAGAGGGCTAATCTATGCTTAGAAAAGCACAAATGAGGACAGAATGTGAAAGCAGAGTTAGGTGGGGTTGGAAAGGACACATTTAGCTGGCAGAGTGATATTGCACAAAAAGACAGGGAGGACACCAGGGACTCTTGGTTACAACTAAACAAAAAATTCAGTTGAAACAGAAGCACTGTGCTGAGTGCTGGCCCAGTCAGAGTATCTCTTGTGACAGTTCATTCCATTATCTACAACAACATATTAAGACATGCTCAGGAACCCATGTATCTTTACCTAAAGGGACTCGAGCACTGCAAATCCTACACCTTGTCAAAAGCCCTTTTGGGGAGAGGTCACTGAAAAGTCTTGCTATGGTGATACATGAACATACTACTCCTAACTGCCCCCTCTAGGTACGGTTGTTGGTCTTAAAGCAAAGTAGGTAGAAGCGAGCACTGTGTCACTCCAGGGACACTACCCTGCCAGTACAGGCATCACAGCTCAAAGCCTTATTTGTCTGCAGTGCAGACACTCAAACACTTGACAAAGTAGGGTGTGTGCCCTACTGTGTACTGTGGCAATGCTTCGGAAATCCAAATTTGTTCTGTATTATAAGATATTTATTATTTATAAAATGCTTATTTCATTTTTTGCACCTAATTCCTAATTCCTCTCTGTAGATATTTGAGGAGCAAATGGATGTCTTCAGTTAATTCAGAGCAATCCATATACATTGCTTTGTATTTATTTACATGGAATTTTATCTGCCAGTCACTCAGTATCATGCAACTCCACACAATTAGTTTTAATTACCATTAGCTGGAATAATCTTAGATCACTAGCCAATGCTGTCATCTCACCATTGTGCGTATTGTTTATAAATAAATTGAACAGTTCAAGCGCCAGGCCAGACCCCTGGGGGAATACACCGCTACCTCTCTAGCCATTTACTCAGAGGCATTGCTTCCCAGCTTTCAAAGCTGTGAGTGATCCATGAGGCTGTCCTGAGACTATTTAAGAGTCCTTTAGCAGGGATCATGTCAAACCCCTCTGGCAATCTATACAGAGCATTTCAAACAGGTCACTCTTTTCCATGTGAGTGGTGGCTCCTGTATGTGCTCTTACTCTATTTCCTGGATGGGAATTCATTAAAATGGGAAGTCATTAAAATATTGTTTCCTACTATAATATAAATGTCAGCTTTATACTTTTAAAATAAATAAGCAAGATTGCTATGGACTTCAGCAAGTAGTCATTTTACAGTTATATGTAGAAACAGAGCAAATAAGATAACCTTCTCCAGTTGCCTGCCAATCCAAACCTGCCCGAGTTTCCTTGACCTTCACTAATAAGTCATTAGTAATGTATTTTAACTAACTTACAAATATTAGCGCCATTTGTTTTTGTATCAGGAAGCAGACAGTGGTTTTTATTTGCATAGTCACTACAAATTTCTTCATCCTCACACTCTAACTACTTGCATAACTTTAATAAGATCATATATGTGGCTGAAGACACTAAATACCCTGACGTCAATCTGTCAAAGCAGGTACACAAGCAGGTTCCTCACTTAACTGCTACCCCTGTCCAGTCACACATCGAGTCTCACTGACATTCTCATGTGCTTCTGCCTGTGAAGAACGTGAACACCACCCAAGCCTGGACTGATCCTACTTCACTCAAGTCAAGGGCTGTTTTTCCAGAAATGTGATAGAAATACAAATGCAGTACTACGGAAGCTGTCAGCTGGTGAGATAAAGTTCTTGGCACCCTGTAGAATCAAGGCAACATGTCCCTAGCAGTTACACAATGAACCTGGATGCTAATAACTCAAATTGCCATGTCTGAAAACACTACTAGGAAACACAGTTAATAGTTACTGAGTTTAACTCAACCATTCAGCCCTTTCCATCCTTAACATCTTTGTAATCACATGGGGAGTACTGAGCTCCTGTCTTAGATTGATGGTCGATATCTACCACAGCAAGAAAACAAATAACATCCATTAACACACTTCATCATTGGGCATCCTTTTTAAAGGAGCTGTCAGCATTGTTAAATGATGACATTTTAACTGTAGATTGGTTGATCCTTATTTTTCAGGTGGATAAATCTGAACTGACCCAAATATCACAGGTTCCATAATCAGCTCACATCATTGATTATCAATGGCTTCAACAGCATTTTTTTAGTCAAGTTTAATACCCAATACAGAAGAACCAGTTATCCTCTTCAAAACGAACAACAAAGTTTTAGTAGCTTATCACAGTGACACATTTACTTCTTTCATGTTTTGATTTGAGTATTTAAACTCATATTTATATATTCCAGCATAGAAAATCTTTGTGAACCAGGTAAGAAAGCATAATGTCTATTTTACTTTTTGGTATCAAGAAACAGAGGGGTGGGGTTAATTGTGTAATTCCTCTGATCTTCATAACTGAGACCATCCTATTTGTACTGTATGTCACATGCAACTGATGAAAGCAAATCAGTGGGGAATGAATTTCTTTGATTTTCAGAGCTGTAAGAGCAGCTGGTCAGCAGGCTTAGTCCAGTCCTCTCTAGGAAAAGTAGTTCAGGACCAGAGAAGTTTAGATCTTTCATAGAAGAGGACACACAAATTATTATTCAAACCAGGCAGCTGGAGGGCAGGAAAAGTGGGGAGCAACCATGAACCATTAATGTGTAATTGCTGTTCCAATTAGCCTGCCAATGAGAAAAGAGTGGGATCTGTTGCACCTACATATATATAAATACCCTACTAAATAACTAGGTATATAAATACCCTACTAAATACCCTACTAAAGTAGGGTATTTATATATAACCAACTATACTTATATATAGCTTAATATGTTTCTTTTAAGTAAAGGTCAAATTATAGCAGAAATCCTGCCAAGTTCTGCTGAGCAGTCTATCCCTTTCCTGCTTCTCTTCCCTCAGATGGATGCTGCCAGCACACTAGTGCTGAGCAGCAGCTGAGAG
Organism: Scolopax mira; assembly: GCA_004320125.1. NCBI lineage: Eukaryota > Metazoa > Chordata > Aves > Charadriiformes > Scolopacidae > Scolopax > Scolopax mira. Next base: position 355,658 of record BJBW01000673.1, on the reverse strand, counting down.
ATGGACAAAGAAAGTACAAAACAACCTTAGCATAACAGCACTCAAACAACCAGATAGAGGAGTTATACCTCCTTCCCCCCAGATAAGTATCCTTCTGGCTCCTACAGAAGAAATTGGAAGGAAAAATTAGCACAGCTGAGCTTATGTAAATGGAGGATACAACCACTTAGCTCTGTAGGAAAGGAAAAGGCATAACGTATAGCCCTTCTGCATTCACCTGATTGCCAATTGTCTTAGCTGCGTGGCATAGCCTCAGTTTTACCCCGGGCAGAGGGTAGGCAGCCCACAGCCTTCTGCTGGGCCTGGAGACAACTTAAAAGCAGACTGCAATTTTCCAAGACGAAGGTAACTTGTTCTGTGTTATCTCTAGGCTGCCTTCTTGGAGAACATGCACAGAAAATAAACTGCACCGTGGAGGAATACTTTTCATGCCTTCCATACTGGAGCACACAAAGACTCCAAAGATTTTATTAGTTCAGTTCATCCACACTCTCAAACCTTTAGGCAGTAGGGAGTAAGCTATTTATCTTTTGGTTTCTTGTAAGGAATTCACACTAGACTTGCTGCTAAATCATTTTCCCTGTACTACTAGTACAGGAAATTAACTATAAATGAACTATGAAAACAAATCATTCTGCTACAATTTTCCACTGATATTACTTTACAGTTTTAGTACGTTTAGGAAAAGCAATACATATAAAAAAAAAAGTTACAATTTATTTATATACTGATCCTTAAATTATGCTCTTTCCTCTTTTAACAGGCCCTACTTTTAAGATATTTCTTGCTTATACTGCAGTGCAATACTGAAGTTGGAAGCATCCTTATGACTAAGGCATCATAGCATGGTTTCATAGTTAATGCTGAAGATGATTTCACTTTGAGAATACTATTTACTGAAATCTGTGGGGGAGAAGATAAAAGTCAGTTCTTTATATTCTTTACTATAAAGCAAATGGCTTCTGACTGTTTATATAAAGGGGATATTGAGATATTCTGCTTTTTTTCAGCAGTTAGTGATTTTTTTATAATTTCCTCCCTGTGCAAACACTACCACATTTCTTTAGAAAGATTAACCACCAAGGATTTATGCCTTCATTAAGGTCTATGTTTTTCACCTGTTTGAAGAAATAAGAGATGGCGTACTCTAAATGTGGAATATGCAGCTTGCTCTGAAAATGGTTTTTAAGCAACACACAGGGGTAATTGTGGAGAAGTTCTACAGTTCTGGGTGAAGATCTACTCCATACTATTTGAAACCCCTTTGATAAAGTCTTATACCAGAGATTGTCAAAGTATTTAATATAGGATATCCGCTGAGAGATATTTAGTGAAATTTAATGTTAAACTATATCTATGCTACAAGTTGGAAGTATTAATGCATATTTACAGGACAAAGAAATCAGAAATGAAAATGCTCTGACCTGAACACAAACAACCAAATATAAATTTTACCCCAATGTAATGGAATAATGTGCTTACACATTTGTGCATTTGCATCAGGACTGTGTGCTCTGAAGGACTAAGCACTTGCTGGAGTGAAAGCAGTGGGCAGAAAACTGAATGTCTTTGAGTTGATGGCAAGGGTAAGTCTCCTGTGTTGCAGAAAACAGGCAATAAACATCTTGTTCTCTGCACTCCACAGCAGATGAGCCATGTGGAAACATGATGATGAGCTCCAAATGGAGCCATGTAGTGCCCCATGTAGGGGGCACTACAGATTGCAGGCTGGGAGTGGTGGCTGCAGGTCTGCCCATCCATTTTAATGTTGTTTATCATCTAAATTGCTAGGGTCAAATTCTACAGTGAGGATTTGGAGTTTAAGTCTTTACAAGTGCGAGTGGGAGCAAAACGTGCCTGCCTGTTTTTTTCTGTCAGTACAGTGGCAGTTATTAGAACTGGTGGACAATCAATTTTTTAAAAAATAATAATAATGAAAAAGTAAATCTGCAAATTGAAATCTGCAATTCAAAAGCAGTTTTCTGTGAGAAATCCTGAGGCAGATATTTTTGAGTGAAATCCCAACTCCACTGAATTCGGTGGAAAACTCACACTTCCTTCACTAGAGGCACCATTTCAGTTTTTTGTTGGAATTTCTTTCAAATTAACATTTCCCTGTAGATAATGTTTAAACTAACTCTCCCTCCTGCTCCCCAACACCCTCCGCCCTCCCCAGCAGGAATTGCTTTTTTACCAGAAGCATTTTGGTCAGATCTACAAAGGAGCTGTAGACAGAAGCCATGAACAGATGTCCTCTTTGGGACCCTGCTGTGAGTTGGAAGAGGTTGCTACTCTCAGCTGCTCAGCACCATTCCCTACTCTCCTCATTAGGGATCACCCCCACTGATGTGCTCATTGAACAGTTTGTATGAACACTTCCTACAAGTTTCAGGCTGAGCCAGTTATCTTGGTGCAGACCAACAACGAGGAAAACAAATTGAGTCAATTTTGCTTAAAACAAATGAGGGAGCTCCTACACAACTCGCTGTGTGAGTAGATGGAGGGGGCAGCAGATTCTGACAGGGGAAGAGCAGTGAGTAGCTAAAGGTGATAAAACTTCTGGTGACATGGCTGGGTTTGGAGAAGTCTGTCCTGGAAACTAGCAGTCCCTCCAGCATGTAAAGCATGTAGAGTTAGCTTGACTTCAGGAGGAACCCGACTCCAAGGCATTCAACTAAAAGACCATTAGTACCAAAATGCAATGAAAGCTTCTAAGGAATAACAGAAATCCCAACTTGTAGTTCAGTAAGAATCATAAGTTACACTAAATGATAGTGTAACTTTCCAACGAAACACACCTTGTTGTAGATTCCTGAACATCAGCATCCCTCAACTGCTTTACAACTCTTGGGTGTATTTTGGCTCTTGAAATCTGCCCCATGTAAACCCTGTGCAGGAACCCAACTGCCCTCACCAGACGAGTAAATAAGCAAACCTCCATGGCCACGCATTCCTTTCAGGAATCCAGAAACATTCATAGGGGTTTCTCACATCTTCCTAACCACAACAAATAGTTAGTCAAGTTACCTTTATTAAGCAAACTAATTTTCATTGCTTTCATTCAAACAGCCTTAAAATAGAATTCTTGCCTGCTTTATTTTGTCAGATGTAAAGAAAACTGAGAAACTGTATCCATTGTTCTTAAAAGAGCTTATTAGTGAAACAAAGACCCTTTTTTTTCCAGTGAGTGCTGTTTGTGCAGTTACTTCATGACATTTATTTGGATTCAGTCCCAGGGGAAAAAGGCCAAATTCAGTTTCAGCATTTGCCTACTACAGCATAAACACAGTCATTAGTTAACAGATCTTTTTTGGCGGTCTTTATGTAGCCTCCAACATCAAAGCACGTGATATTCATGAAATAATCAAAGCAACATATGTACACTGAAGCACTGTACGTACATTATTTTTCAGTAGCCTAGCAATCCTCAGAAATTTGAAGAGGTTCTCCTAGGCCTGGAGCCAAAGCCCTTGGAAGTCGATGGAAACTTTTTTTTCACTTTGACTTCAATGGATGCCAAGTCTGGCCCTTGCATAATCACTGCCATGTTAATGGCAAACTACTTTCCATTTTTGTATTAATTTCCTGCTTGAGGAAGATACAGGACTGAAAGCACTGGAGAATGAAATCATTTGCCCTGTTTACAGGCAAGGCAGAGACTGCCTGGGTAATGCAGTCAAATCCCCCCCTTAGGGCTTCAGTGATTCATCCTAACCATGGGATGGAAGAATGACTGGACACTGTTCCTTTACCACAGCTTTTCCCCTTATTAAGGACACCATTAGCAGTACCATCACGGTGCTTTTTGTGCTGTGTCCACTTGAGTTGGGAACGAGGCCAATTTCTTTTCTTCTCTGACACCAAGCTGTTGGCGGTCATTTCCCCTCTAGGTGAAAGTTCTTAGGGAGATCCTAGCTAGCTCATACCTGATTTTGCCTCCCATTTTTCTACATCCTGCCATACTTCCGGCGCTACCTGTACTTTCAGCTTCTGTGTAATATCATAGCTCCTTTGCAGGTACTTCAAAGCCAAAAAAAACCACAAGCCTATAGTGAAAATACTACAAAGTAATGCATTTGCCAATCCCTCCCAACACAAATGAGTGACATTATTTGACATGAGTCAGGTAGGGGAATAAATTTTCCCTGCTATTTGCTCTGCATCGGCTCTGGGACACTGCTGAGAAGATATGGCTTTTGAATAATGCAGAAGTATATCTATATAACCTGGGTATATTTCCCTTTATTGAGATCCTAAAGTATCAAAATCCTTTTCAACTACTTAGCAACAACAACAAAAAAAAGCCAACAAGAAGTTTTGTTAAAGCTGCTGACATGAGGGCCTTGAAAGAACAGTTTTTACAGAAATTAACTGTTTTGATTAGGTCCTGCTTTAATATCCAGTAACTAGGCTTGAGCCCAAGAAAATTGCTAAGACAGCAGAAAAATTGTGGATGTGAAAATTAGATGATAATGAATGTCAGAAGGATTTAGGAGGGACATTTGCAAAGGCACCAGTATGACTGCCCTCTATTAATACTGCAGTGGTAAATGAAAAAAAGGTGATTTTTATATTGCTAGGAGTCTAGTTTAGAAGACTGAATGCACATTCAATCAGAAAAAAACTGAGAGCTGGTAAGTAATAGCAGTCATTAGGCTCAAGATTTGAAAAGTAAATTCAGTTTTACAAAACTAAAGAAGAAAGCCAACGCCTTTAATTTAAGTCACTTCAACTGTTTGAGAGGGAATTTTACTTTTATCCTCTCACGATGTCTGTCCTGTCTGGCTCAACACGGCAGCAGGAGCTCCTCCTCCCCTCCCTGTGCACATCAGTCCAACGCAACCAAGGGCTGCAGTGGAACAACTAGTAAATCAGGTGATGATAAAGGAAAGAATGGGAAACAAGACTAATATTTAATAAGGCTCTCAAATTCACTGTCTGAAATGCTTGTGAATACATGGCCTGATTTGATTAAAATCTACTTTAATGAAAGAAATTTGCCATGTTTACTGATAAAGAGGTGTAGTAGACAAGATTTGCAGAATTTGAAAGAGATAGTAGAATTGACTTGGGAGGGACATATACCCTTCTGGAGAGAAAAACCTAAACATAAAGGACCAATCATAAGTAGCTTATTGTCAGCTGAGTGAAAAGAGAGTTCTGATAAAGAGTGAGAGAGTGAGTGCATGGACAAAGGACTGCAACAAAGTTTGAATTTTACAAGAAGCAACTGATGGAACATAAAGAGAGCATTCAAAAACATATAAAATCCATGAAGGTCAAATAGCAAATCACAATTTTAAAATAAAATAATGAGACGTACTTGAAGGTTGAAAATAAAATTAATTCAATAGAACTACTAAAGACAAGATACAAATCCCAATGAAGTTGGTGGAAAGACAATCACCAACTCCTACAGAGTTGGACCAGGACCAAAGAAATTTCCAATGACTGGAAAAGAATCAAGAAGATCACAGTGGTTTCTTCACATGTGTGTTTGATAGCAAAGAACACTGGCAATGTTGATGAATGATGTGTTTGTGGGTACTAATGAGGACAAAGTAAAGGAATCTGTGAAGCAACCATGTACAGGAACAAAATAAAGACAGATAAGTAATAATGTATTACACCCAGAGATGAAGCACAGTATTTTGTGCATGGACAAGTAATACTTGTCCTGCTCTGCTGAGGAAAATCCTAGAAATAGATACTATATGGTGTTTGTGAGCACACTGTGCAGCTAATAATTAAATGTCAGTAGCTAAGATTCAAATAGAAGACTAATAATTTTAAATAATTTTGTCTTTAAAAGAGAAACATATATTTTGGCAAGAAATTAATAAATTAAATTGACATTTTAAGCTATTACTTCCATAAATACTTCCTTCACATAAAACAAGCCATGACATGATTTGTAATGAAACAGGAGGGATTTGGACTAAAGGTCTGGACTCACTCTTGTTTCTGGTGACTTTTTTTTTTTTTTTAATTTAAAAAAAAAAATCACATCAACAATATGCAAGCTAAAACATTTCGGAATATGAAATACCATGTGTGATATGGGCATAGAGCACATTCATAGATCTAAATATGTCATTATCAGAAGGAGCTTAGGCATGTCTGAACAAAATTCTCTGTATCTTTGTGTATGAACATACCCAATGGCAATCCACGGTTCTTTGTCTCAACACATCTTTAGGAATTGCAGTGAATTGGAAAAGTATAATTTCCTAGGCTAGCACCTTAATCATCCTTTCCCAAACACTACGCTGTTCCTTTGTCCCTGCAGTACACTGTCACAGCTGAATGCAAAAGTCTGAATTGGTGAATACTGCAGGTTAACTGCAAATTGCTGAAGGTGCTTTGTACTGTACTTTGCTGTTAATAGTCCTTTGCCCTCTATGCCTGTCACAGATGAAGAAGTTGGGAAGATAGAACAGACCCCAGTAAAGCATGCATGTGGAGTGTAGTGGATGAGATAAATAAAAATGGTATTTGCAAAGTCAGATGCTAATACTGTTTTAGAGAAAACCATCAGGATATCATTCCTTTGGGTAAAACAGAAAAGAAGAGACCATTCAGAAGCATAAACATCAGTGCTACTCCACAAGCCCAAACTGACTCCAATTCTTCCATCAGTCAGTCCCTGTGAAACTGTTATAATCTCATGACCCAGCTGTGAACTGTTCCCTTCAAAAGCAATTCCTCTGGGCTTCTGATTATCCGAGAGAGCCAGATGCAAAGAGAAGACCTGCACCACATATTTTAGGTGCTATTGAAATGCAAATATATATAAGGTATATTCCTGCTACTTCTCCTGGAGACACATATTTCAAGTTGTTTCATTTGCAATGCAAATTTATTATGGGAAAATATTGTGCTCTAAAGTCACAAAGAGGTAGCATATTCTTAATGGCCTACAGACATTATCCTGATTTCTGCCCTCTGCGAACCAGGAAGACTTTAGATATCTGTGGCTTCATAGGTAGGATTGCAAAAATACTCTGTGGTATGAGCTCCTACACTTCAGTCTGAGCTGTTTTAAATGTCCAAAAAGATGTATCCTCTGTCTCTCCATTGTTTCCTCTGGGAGATGAGTTCTACTATGTCAGAGCTTTTCTCCCTGTTCTGTAATACATAGCCTTTACTGATATTTAATGATATAAACCACAACAGATGGCTGGCAGAGCACTATGCTAAACTAATAGCAACTCTTAGAAGCTTGGAAAGTCTTGGAAGAATGCTCGAGTATGGATTGTAACTAACACAAAAGGGAGCCACTGAGATAACATTATAGATATTTTTGTTCTACTTGAAATATAGGACCTGTCACTGTTACCAATAAAACAAGAAAGGTTTTATTAATAAACTGAAAGACAGCCAAAAAAACCCTCTCCCTATACATAATTTGAGTTTTCTTTATGCACACAGTAACATTTTTGTCTGCTTTTGCAAGAAAACATTTTGTATATGTTGCTCTTTCCAGGAAAGGCAAAGTAGCAGGTGATGGTATTTCATGGTGCTACACATCCTGGTTGCAAATTCCTAAGAGAACATCCCAGTTTGGGATCCCAGCAGGGACCACCAGCCCAGTGTCCATTCCTGACTAGCCAACTGTGCGGAGTTGGTGAATGCCAGGTATAGGTGTGGAGCTGGATACCTGAATGAATGAAGAGGCACGTCACTAAATCTGACCTTAAAACAAAAGCCTCCATCACATTTGCTCTGTCAAAGTGAAGTTCAATGTATCTAAAATCCTTCTCTTGAACTCTAACAGTAACCTCTAAAATACACGCAAGTGTTTCACTCCGACTGCCTTTAGCAGCATGTAGGTACCTAAATACCACTTAGTACCCATCTGACAAGAACAAGAGCTACTTGCCTGAATAATTTAAAATCTGAATCAAGAGTTACTTTTGCCTCTTTTTTTTCTCCCAGTCCTTCCAAAACCCACATATTTTACTTTCTTTAGACCAGAGCTAGCAAAAATCAAGCATAGCGTTTTAAAATCCTTTCCTTTAAGCTCCGCACGTTTCACTGGCTGTGAAAGTGGACAGTGATGTATTAGGTGCTTTGGCTAACGATGCTCCAGCCTGCGCTGCTGCACAGCTTGGCAAATAACCTGTCACTGCACCATCCCAGCTCAAGCCGTTTCATGAAGCGCTACTGTATTTTCTTACATGGAAAACAAACAATGCCCCGATTCCCAGCAGCGATGCTGGGGAAACTAGGAGCACAAGGCTGAGTTTTTGTCATAACTTGCATAGTATAACCGGGTCTGGAGAGCTGCTGGTTTCTGAGAAAGAGTGTATTAAATAGAATTTTATAGCCTGAAGGGTAAGGGGGACAATGACTTCTGTGAGATTTTAATGAATAGACATTAAGACTCAGACTATAAATAAATCACTTGGAGGGCTGGTATGTATACATATTCGTGTAACATTCCTGTTGATTTTACTTCCTGTGATTATGGCTCCTGGGTGGAATGACAGCTCCCAGTGACAGGGCAGGGGCTGGCTTGGCCAAGCACCCTCTCCAAGGTGGGAGCTCTCCACACAGGCTTGGCGAGCAAAAAGGGATGGGCTAGACTCAAGCAAACAGAAGTTTATAAAAAATAAACACTTCAATATTTCAGTACTTTCAAGACTTCACAAGGTTTGTAAAAGGGAATATGAGATGCTTGTCTATATTTAGATCATTTATGTAGGGCTGCATTTACTTTGTAAATCTACCACCCCTCTTTTTCTTCCCATTGCTCTCCATTCAAGCCAGGTGCCTTTCATTTTTCCTTTGTATACTTAAAAGCACTGGTTTGGTGTCCAGCAAAGTCTTCTGGCGCTCCATCCTACCTGAAACTTCTGGTAGGAGAAGCTGGAAGGATTTGCAGGTGAAGAATGAGAAAGTTCCTTTCTATAAAAATCCCATTTTAAATTCAAAATTTCAGAAAAGTAGAAGAACTTGTTATACAAGTTCCCAGATCCTCACCAGGGGCTAGGAGGACCACTGGGTCTGGGCCTTCTCCTTGGAGCCTTTCCTCTCCCAGGCTACCAGCTGGGCTGGAAGAACATTCCCGAGATAAGTGGGTAAAGCTGGTGCAGCTTTATACTTTGATGGATTTTCCCTCCTTTTTAGTGTTTGCTGAGCCAAATCAAATAGCAAAATGCATTGGAAAGAAAATGCAGAAATTACCATATCAGGGGAAAAAGGTGCAACTTTAATGTATTTATCAGTTGGTTTTATGATTTTTCTTGTTCCTGGGGAGACCAAAGTGTGGATAAAAAAGGAAAACAGAGATTTGAAACAGAAATACCGATGGATCAGTGAATACATAGTTAATGCTAAATATAAAGGACATTTTTCAAAATATGCCTGAATTTTTGTGTTCAGCTCTGAGATCTATTTTTGGTAGGTGAATTAAACAGGAATTTTGCCAGTGATGTTCAATTGACTAGAGCCTGACCATGGCTTTGTCGTGCATTATTAAATCCAAGTCTGTAAAGCATGCTTCCTTGTGCTTTAGAAAATCCATGTAGCCTAAAGTAGCTTCCTTATATTGCCACTGTATTACTTTTTGCCACTGACTTCTTAACTGTCTAGCTAAAAATTTTTGGAGAACGCATACTGAGTATCTCTGAATTTTCCTAGAGCTCTGACTGCTGTATCTTCAGAGAAGTCTAAAACCAGCCTAGATTTGATGAGAGTTACACACCAGCTGGGAAGTTTCTTTTTGGCTTGCTATTGCCAAATGTAGGTACAGTGCTACAACATATTTAGTCTCTTTCATTTTTATGTTCTCAGTAAACACTAACAGATGTCAGCACCCATTTACTCAATCTAAAACCAGAACTCATTCACACATACAAAAACACTTTTTGCTATTGCCATGAGGTAAAACAGCCTTGCTATCAAAAACTCTGACCCTGTGATGAATTTAGTGGCATAGTTTTAAAGCTAGCTTAAAGAGAATGAAGATTCTTCATCAAGTATTTAGCTTATTTTTTTTTTTTGGTAGTTATTTCCACTTGTAGATCAGAAAGTGCTTTAATAAAGCAAGGAAATTATCATTATCTTGGTTGCACAGTTTCCTAGAGAATCCCCCCCACAGCCAGCGCTGGAATACAACCTCGTGGACATCATCCACTCTGATGCCCTGTCAGATCAAACAAACCTATGGTGGTAAGGTGGCACCTCATCTGCCTGGTAACAAAACAAAAATTTGCTTAGGACTTCAGTGGCTGCGCATCTTCTATGAAAACCCACATTAACTATTTGTGATCCTAAGTTAGCGACAGTTCCTGCTTGAAGAACCTTCAAGACATGCTCAACATGCTGTAGAGCAGGGCTTTTATTTAAGAAGAGAAAACAAAGATCCTAAAAGTACAGGATATTGTGCCTTTTTTACCTTGTTAAACAAGAAAGTAAACTGAGTCAAGCTAGGATATGAGTGAATAAAAATAACTTCAATACCATGCAAAAATCACTCAGGTAAAGTAGAAATCATTCAGAACTAAAAGATTATTCTGGTCAGAGAAGTTGTGAGTTAAAGGATCCTCACCTAAGCAAAATCAGCATCATTGCCTGAAAGCCAGATTTAGCTGAAACACCACCTCTTCATGTGGTTGGTAGGACTAGCCTTGATTTCTTGAGAGGTTGCTTTGATGTTACTAATTGTGCGCTGTATTTAAGAATTCAGAATAAAATGGTGGCCAGCTTGGCTCTTTGATGAACTACTATTCATAAGCAAGTGGATAGATCACTGTGAGGACATGTTGGGTGTAGCTGAGGCTAAGCATAGCAGAACAACTGTTCTGATTTCTAAGTTGAGTAACACAGCAATTACTTCTCCCTGACCAACCTGGAAACCAAACAGAAGAGCTCACCTCCTTTCATTGACCAGACAAGTTAAATCACAGGTTTTACTTATCCTATCATCACCACATAATTGCTTACAAATATTCAAAATTAGCCTGACACTCTGACAGACTTAATATGGAAGCAGTAACAAAAAGTACACTATAGAGTTGCTGTTTATCTAAACTGAACAAAACATAACTTCACTTTTGGGCCTTCATTTTTCCTTAATGTTAATGCCAAATTCATTTTCAAATCATTATACTTTTACTCAACTGACTGCTATATCATTTGAGGGCAAGATAAACAGGAACAACCCAGGAGGCAGGTGACCCTAAATTCAGAACCCGGTCTAAGCACTGGTGGCTGCAAGATGCAGATAGGAAGAATGTCAAAGAGACTATAGGCTGTATAATTCACTTATTCCAGAGCCCTGAAAAATCACATTTGCTAAGGAAAGTAAGAGTGTGAAAAAAAGGGACTAGGATGGAGAACAAAGAAGACAAACAAAGCATACCACTGGGTGAGAAGAGCACAACAATCCCTGGGTCATTCCAATTAATTTAGTGGCATCTGGTTCAGTCAACCCATATTACCTCTGGTCTCAGAGCTCAGTATTTATCATCACAGCAGGGATAGAGACCAGAGGTAGTACAGGCTGAAGGCCAGGGCTTCATTTTGAACCTAGAGGTGGCACTTCCTATGTAAAATGGAGAGTCATCACAGCCCATGAGGTGGTGCTCAGACCCCTGTCCCTCCTACACACTCCCACTTTCAGTGGCCATTGAGAAACTAAGCTCCTAGACTTCTTTGAAAATCCAAACCATAATGCACAGGAATGACATGTATTGCCTTTCTATTTCTGACCTGGCATATTTTCTGCCATTATATGACTTGCTACCAGCCTAATAGTACCTGTGTGAAAATTCCATCTGCCCCAGAACTCACACACTATATGTGAATGGATGTTGTCCGAGGATCTCCGCATAAAATGCACTCTCTGCAGTGCATCTTACTGGTAAAAACAGTTAAATATTTTACCATCTGACCAACTACTGATGAGCTTATTTGGTTTTCCTGGTATTAGGCAAATTTAAGCTTTCTAGGCACAGAATCAACATTCTGGTAATTTTCTTATACTTTTACTTTCCCAAAGCTAAGAGCAGATGAACAGAGAAACCATTCCACAGGCAGAGCCACTCTGGGTTCAGTTCTGGAGGTTCAACTGGTATTAATGCGACCAAAAAAACCCAAGAAATCTTTTCATTTTGGTATTCCAATACACACTTTTTTCTTTTGTAATGTTATTTTCATCCTGTATCAGACAAAAATTTACTGAGAATCTGAAATACTGAGAATATTTTCAGAAATGTGATTGAACAGGAAAAACCCAAGTAGAAAACAATATCCACCCAAAGATAAAGAATACAGCATTCCTCATGCCAAGAAGGGAAAGCCTACTTACCTAGGCATGCAGAACCGAAGCTTTACAAACTAAGGGAATGCCTGCATCTTTTAATGCCTATCTTACAAACATCCTTTTCTAATACTGTCAACACAAAACAGACCCCAATCTTTAAATTAACTTGTCAGCATTTGTGAGATGCCAAGTTAAAGAGAAAAATACAGAAGCTGTATGTGGCCACATATGCAGATTTTGTATATTCATGATGGGGTTTTTTGCTGCATTGATGACTTCAGTCTTTCATTCCCATTAACCACAAGAGACATGCACCTGTAGCAACTCAGAGCCTGGAAATCAAGCCTTTCAAAATCAACTTCAATTAGCACGCCTCCATGTCACCTGATGTACCTCTGAGGCAAAAAAAGTTGATATCAAAGTGTGTTTGTTTTCCTTTGCCATGCCTTGCAATAAGAAATTTTATTCAATATTTATCTAAGGATTTCAGCGTAAGTAGAGAGTTTGTGGCAGTTCAGTGAATGTTTTCACAGTGCTGTTGTTACTGCAGTTGTAAAGTTTTGCTTATGATTGAATGTTCGGGGCTGGTAAAAGCCTGTGTCTCTTTACTGCTCACAGATGTGTCAGAAAAAAATTTACTAAATGCCTGGTTTTTATTACTGCTCCGCTGATCCTTTTTCTGTGGACATTCCAAAATGCAAGTTAAATCCAATGGTGAATGTATCTTCCAGATATTCACATTAAAGGACGTAATTCAGTAACATAAAACATACTACCATAACAAAGCTGTAAGATTTAAAAACAGATTTTTTGGAAGCAAGATCTAATTTCATCCCTCACAAATGTTCTCAATTCAATTCTTGAAATACATATATATATATACACACATGTGCATATATGTTTTATACATATCTACTTCATAAAAATACATGCAGATAAATGTAGCTTTCTGCAAAAGGCACCCACAGGTTCTGCCAGTTAGATGTAGATGGAGCTGCCTGCCTCTGAGGGAGTGTTTTACAAATTTGTACAGAGACATTACTACTTTGGTATTTTGTTCATTTGCTTCATCTAGCTTTGAATCATTTACAGAGCAACTCCTGATATTTCACGGTATCACAACTGAATCTCCAAGCTCATCCAGCATAAACAGTCCTTTGGATGGACCAACTGCAGGTCAAAGGTCAAACACACACTGACTGTTCAAGGTCCTATTTTTATAAACATTAATGACCAATGAATACTAGGAATTCCTTTTCCTTTTTTAGGGCAATGACATACCTTTTCAAATAATAACTTTCAGAAAGATGGGAGCAGCCTGCCATCCTCTCTTGAATGATATCAGAGTCCATTCCACCAGTGAACAGGGCTATTATATTGGTTCACATTTGTTGGGTTTTTTTTTAATCCCGTTACAACTTCTGTGGCCAACTGCACAGAACAGATATAACTGGACAGTTTTTTCTGGAAACAGTTAAGGCAGGGAAAAAAGGCACTTTTTGATAATCAGAGATAAGAAATCATTGGCATCTTACAAGACTGATTAATTTAATGTACAGTAATCTCCTATAACACAGATACTGGTAGAAAAATGTTCTAAATATACAGCAGCTCAATACAGCTTTATGGGCTGTTAATCCTTTATGTAATTGAGATGATGTAACTTTGCACAAAAAATTGTAATGTGTTTTATCTAATAAAGTATGGATAAGACTGAAACTAAGCGGTGTCAATACCTCTTTTCAGACTGGAAAGAATGTTAGATGTACCACAGAGCAAAGTTACAAGCAACATCTTGATTCTATAACTTTTCTCTGCTTTTGGGAACATACAATCAGTTATTCAAGTTACCAAAATGGATTTTCCTGTGATATATGACTAATAAGAACTGATGCTCAAGCACCTGCAAAAGAAACGTTGCTGCTTTGTAGTCTCTGCCATGAACACTTCACTTTCTATCATCTGAAATGATCTTAAATTCTTCTCATCAAAGTATGTGTCATTGAGGCAAGGGACCCACTTTAGTACATTAAACACATGTTATAACATCCACTCTATTTAATCTTCCAGCCTTTTTCCTCTGAAAAGGATGCTGTCATGTATGAATATATTGTTCCTTTATGCAACTTCTGCCACGAAACGAACCACGTATTCCACACAAGCTTTTGCCTTTGTTGTGGTTCACTGTCTTTTAAAATTATCTTTTCAGCCACATTGGAATTAGTTGTCATCCATCATGCTATGGACCCAAATAGATTTAATGAAAACAAAGCTTAATTTCAGAGATTTTGTTCAATGGAACAAAAATCTCTTTTATGCCTGTGTCGTTGCTAACCAGATGACAGTGCAGATACTAAACATCTACTGAGGTGCCAGAGGGGGAGAGAAGTAGCATCTCCTTCCAGCTCTCAGGAAAATGATCCATGTTGGCATTACAGAAAAAAATTAACATTAACAATACTGAGGTAAACTCCATTTGTACAGCGATAGCGTAAGACAGAGCTGTCTTATTGGATTGAGTCTCCGTGACCGAGTACCTGCTTCTTTCGCTCAGAGCGCACTTACTGTCTGTTAACCAAAACAGCTGTGAAATACATCAAGTGTTATGAGAGGAGATCCACCATTTATATATAAAAAAAATGCTGCAGCAGTTTAGTTTTAACTAGTTTTGACACAAATTACATGTGGCACGCACCATCTGGCTTCTTAAAAAAAAAAAAGCAGACAAGGCAAGGAATAGGCTGGGAGACTTCATCGCCTTTCGTGACTGAGTATGATCAGAGAAAAGCAAGCTCGAGCAGCAGAGATTTGCTGCAGGTAATGGTATCAGGGTATAAAAAATGGCAGCTGTCAGAGGGATCCTGAACTTGTTTCAAAAGGCACAGTAACAGGAGGACCTTTGCTAATTAAATATTTTATAAAGCAAAGGAAAAGTACAGGACAAACAATAAATCACACAGCTCCTTAGAAGTCACTGCGCTTTGAAAAAAAACCCAATGATTTTTATGTGAGGAAAAATATTTCAAAGTGAATATTCTGTGCAAAGCCATATGCAGAAAGTGTTTCTGTGTCGTGTAAACTTTGATAGAGTTCTTCTGTTCTCTGCTCTGTGCCTCTGGGATTCAGTCTGGCACTGTTTGACCTCCAAGGAGCTTTAATGAAAAGCACATCAAGCCCAAGCGAGGGGCTTTTTGATGTTAGCACTGCGCATCGCTGAAGAAACCAATACTTTTCAAGTGGTGCTGCACCTCCCCTAGTAGAAGCAGCTTGTATTCAACACATAAGAGTTTGAAAATGCAGCCACCAACTCTTACAGCTGTCATGCTTGCACAGAAATGCCCATGAGTCTACTCACGATAATTCCCACAGGGAAAGACTATCAAAGCATTTTTATTATGGTCAAAGTAGAAAACGCGACATGCCAGTGTTGTACATGAATACAAACTCCTTTTTGCATGAGTAAAACAGACGTCAAAATACTATTTCTGAGATTGGCAAAATGTTACCTGAAGTCCACAAGGAGTAGCAAAGCTGTCCCATGTAATGCATTTGATCAACCAGACCTACACCACAGAAATCCATAAGTACAGACCTATATATGGTCTTAATTCAGCACCTGGTCCAGATGGGGGAATCATAGAACCATTTAGGTTGGAAAAGACCTTTAAGATCATCAAGTCCAACCATTAACCTAGCATTGCCAAGTCCATCACTAAACCATCTCCCTTAGCTCCACATCTACACATTAAATACCCCCAGGGATGGTGACTCAACCACTTCCCTGGGCAGCCTGTTCCAGTGCTTGACAACCCTTTCAGTGAGGAATTTTTTCCTAATATCCAATTTAAACCTTCCCTTGTGCAACTTGAGGCTCTTTCCTCTCATCCTATCCGTTGTTACTTGTGAGATGAGACCAGCCCTCACCTCACTACAACCTCCTTTTAGGTAGTTGCAGAGAGTAATACAGTCTCACCTCAGCCTCTTTTTCTCCAGCCTGAACAACCCCAGTTCACTCATCTGCTCCTCATAAGACTTGTGCTCTAGACCCTTTACCAGCTTTGTTGCTGCTCTTTGGACATGTTCTGCCACCTCAATGTCTTGAAGGTGTGTCTTCCAAACTTCCTTTATAACCCATCTGCACATTCCAGTACAAACATAGCTGACCTCTGTAGACTTTTAAATACTGCTTAAGTAGCAGGCAGCATTGCCTGGTCATTAGAATTTTAACTGATTCCTCAAATGAAACTTAAGCACTTCAGCCAAAAGGTACTTTCACATATGTGGAATATACATTGCAAAATGTATCTTTACAATATCTTTTTCTGATAAATGAAATGTAGTACACTAAAACTTTCTTGCACAACATTCTCAAATAGCTTTTGAAAACAACTGCAAAAAAAATTTTAAAATATGAAAAATGTAATGAAATTTTTCCCAAGCAAATTATTTTTTTTTTTTTATTACATATGCATCAATAGTCCCCTCACACCAGAACACAGGTCACTGAAATTTAATGGCTCTATAGGTGCTGCTGTTCTTCAGTGTAACATTGCCTAACTTGCTAATTGTGATGCTACTTTTGATCTTAGAAACAAGTTGATGATCCTACAACCTTAAAGTTAATTGGCAGTTTTTCCACACCTTTGATGTGAACTGAAACAGGGCTCAAAGCAATCAAGGATATACTTAAGTTCCTTTAAATCAAAGTGACTGTGGGGAGACAGCAGAAGCATTGCCCTTCAGAGCCTCCCTGTAGAAATGGAAATTCTCCCTTCCTGAAGCAACTTCCATTCTCTGCATATCTGGAAACTTTGACAGGAGTTAATACGCTAGTTATACTTTCTCTTGCATTTTTCTAGATTGGCTGTAAGACATCCATAAAACATCAGAGGTTGTGCTATGAAAAATGTGCATGTAATAATATTCAGTGTAAAATGCTCAGCATCATAGCTTTTCCCTAGAATTTATTTAACAAACTATTCTTGATGGACAAGTAATTACTCCATTTAGAAAAAAAGCCCAAACCAACATGTTATCCAGAGAACAGCTGGGAGAAACGCCAGATTATGTACATACACAGATGAGTGCTTTCATTGGAAAACAACGAAAAGAGATGTCATGTTTGGCTTAGGAAGAAGTGACAGCTACGGATATAATGCAGCATTAAATGCAGAATTTCCCACCTCGTATCAGTAATTATTATTGTCCTTAAATTTTAATCTTTCAAAGCTTTGTGGATTGTACCTTTTTGAAGAGCTGCTGAAGGATCCTCATATATTCAGTAAAATAGTGATAAAATCATGAGTTTTGGGGTTCAGCTGTAAAGTTCACAATGATTTACCTCATGGAATTTCTTTGCCATAATTTCTGTAAAGTTACACTGATTGCACGTAACCAAACAACTTAATTCTACAACAGTTCTGGGAATTTGATATAGTTGTTGTGATTCTGATGGGTGCACAATGACCCAGGTATCTCTTTCAGCAAGTGGCATTTAATTCAGAGACAGACAACAAGAATGAAGTGACACGGAAAAACTAAAACAGAAAAACCAAATGCCCAAAATGTCAAATGCCAAAACATGGGGAAACCAATTGGAGAACATGAAACTTTGGTTGGTTATGTGTCAACACACTTTTTTTAAAAAAAATTATACTATGGCACAAAGTCTTTCCTGGACTGTGTGTGCTTCCCTGCACTGTCAACAGCTTCTCCCGTTCCATCTCCTTCCTCATCGTCTCAGTCAGCCTGGGTTCTCACAGTCTCCTTTGGGCATATCCCATTTCAACCTCTCTTTAGAGGATGTCTCCCAAATCACACTCCACACTTTGTACCATTTCTCAGAGCTCTGCACAAGGCCACCAGCAGATTCAGCTCACTAAATGGAAAGAGTATGGAAATGACTTATTTAGACTGTTAGCCTCTCTCTCCCAATTTTACCTGTATCATCAGCTACACTGACAGCAGAGCAAGGAGGGTTATCAGCCATGACCTGAATGCCATTGAGCCAGCTGCAAAGAACTTCTTGATTTAAAATAAAGAAATCAATAAGCAGAAGGAAAGAAATATTCCATCACCATTACATGGATAAAGATTTGATGCACCCATATAATAAAGACTAGGTCTGCAGGCAGACTTGAACCTTGCCAAACCTGAGTCAGAACATCCAACCGTTACATAGGTAGCCTGTGATTTGTGTTCAGTATTTGGGCTTCCCAGGTGATATGCAGTGAGAGACGGGTAACTCAGACTGAGGATGCTACAGTGCTACAGGCCATGTTTTGAGCTGTTTTAACCAGCCAAATGTAGCAGCATTGAGAGGGGTGGGCTCCCCAGTTCAAGCGGGTCAACAAGCTACTGGAAAGAGTCCAGTGAAGGGAAATGAAGATGATTCAAGGATTGGAGCATCTCCCTTATGAAGAAAGGCTGAGAGAGCTGGGACTCTTTGGTCTGGAGAAAAGAAGGCTGAGGGGACACCTTATTAATGCCTATAAGTATCTAAAGGATGGGTTGAAGGAGGAGGGAGCCAGACTCTTTTCAGTAGTTGCCAGTGAGAGGACAAGGGGCAATGGGCTTAAGTTGGAACATAGGAAGTTCCACTCAAATATGAGAAAAAGCTGCTTCACAGTGAGGGTGACAGAGCCCTGGTACAGGTGCCCAGGGAGGAGTCACCTTCTTTGGAGGTTTTTCAAGACCCACCTGGATGCAGCCTTGAGTGACATGCTCTAGCTATGGGCAATCCTGCTTCAGCAGAGGAGTTGGACTAGATGATCTCTATGGTCCCTTCCAACTCTAAAAATTCAGTGAAATTCAATGAGTCCCTGCTGCATCCCACTCATCTGCGGCTGTAGGCATATAGCAGGCTGCTGGGAAACATCCAGCTAATCTGAAGGTTTGCTGCCTGTGACACACTGGAAGATCACAGAATCACCTAGGTTGGAAGGGACCTTTTAAGATCATCTAGTCCAACCAATGAAAAAAAAAAACAACAACAAAAACCCACCACAAAACAAAACACCCAAACAATAAAGCAGCCCCCCCCAAAAAAACCCCCCATAAACGAACAAAAAAACCCACACAAACCCCATACCACACCCAAAACAACACCATATGCATATCCCCAAGCACCATGTCAACTTGTCTCTTGAATACCTCCAGGGATGGTACCTCAACCACCTCCCTGGCAGCTCATTCTAATACCTGACAACCCTCCCCTGGCACAATTTGAAGCCATTACCCCTTGTCCTATCATCTGTGACTTGGGAGAAGAGACCAACCCCTACCTCTCTACAGCCTCCTTTCAGGTAGTTGTAGAGAGCAAGAAGGTCTCCCCTCAGTCTTCTCTTCCCCAGACTCAACAACCCCAGTTCCCTCAGCCTCTCCTCATAAGACTTATGCTCCAGACCCCTCACCAGCTTCATTGCCCTTCTCTGGACCCGCTCCAGCACCTGAATGTATTTCTTGTGGTAAGGTCTACACTTGGCTCTGAATTGATTTGCTGTGAAAAATATCTTTGGGAAGAAGCTCCTATGAAAGTCTTCTGGACTTTCCTGATGCCATCATTGCTCCTCCTTACACATCCAAGAAGCAGCAACTGTCTTATTTTTGTAACCAATTTCTTTCTAAGCAGTCTTCACAATTTTCATTATAAAGAACCTGGTCCTATAACTAAGACCTTTTCATCGCAGAAAATAAGTGAGAAATTACATACAGACCTACCTTGTAGATGTCTCAAAACCAGCTCTAATCATACCCTGTTTCCACTAATCTGTACTGCCATGTTAGATTTATCAGTGACTTCCTAAATACTATACAACAGTGCTGACTGCTGAAAAGGAGCAAAGGGCTATAAGGAAATCTCATGAGTCCTGCATAAATGAATGGGGCACATGGGACTGCTGCTTTTCAGCAGTCAACCCTGTAATATGTAATGTATTGGCACATAAAGAGAGCTTCTGAAGCTGTTTAGCCCTGATTTCACTGATCTGATCTTTGGGAATCTGAAGGTTTTGTCCCAGAAAATTATCTAGTCTTTATCCCCTGAAATAAGGAAGTTAAAAATTTCTAGCCATACGTGGATTTTAGGGCATCTGGTTAGAGTCCTCTGCTTTCACACGCTAAGCAGCAT
The DNA here is from genome assembly GCA_004320125.1 of Scolopax mira. Classification (NCBI taxonomy): domain Eukaryota; kingdom Metazoa; phylum Chordata; class Aves; order Charadriiformes; family Scolopacidae; genus Scolopax; species Scolopax mira. Next base: position 335,259 of record BJBW01000673.1, on the reverse strand, counting down.
TTATACATACAGTAACAAAAGGCCATGGCAGTCATGATTTAGCTTTCCTTGTAAAAGCTGGAAGCTTCTTAAAAACGATAAAATCACAGTTGTTTTTAAAGTTAGGGGGAAAAAAAAAAACCTAACTACAACTGAGAACCTTTGTTCAACAAGCTACTTAAGCTGAATATAAATCTGAAGAAACAGTACTTCCAACTGAAGTGGACAGTAATCATTTGTACTTATACATGGCACATACTTAAGTACCTTGATGAGTTAAAGCCAAATGTGCAACATTAAATTTGGTAACAGCCTTTTTTAAACAAAATGTTTTTACAATGAGCAAATAACCTCAAAATGTGCTACAGCTTAAGCTACCACTTCCAGAGAACCCAACCTGCTACAGTGAAGGTCAGTGGAGTTCAGTGGGTTAAAGCAGTATAATTAAACCAATGTGTAGTTGTTCACTTGTGGTTCATCCAGGCTTGCAAGCAAATGCCAAGCAATTCTGTAGTGTGCTAATGTCTACTCTCTACCTCTGTTTTGTCATTCATGTGCACTTTATTTTCCATGTTTCAGGGAAGTATGTAGAAAAGAACATTGCTCCCTTAGAGGGTTTTTAAATACAGTTATTGCTGTTCAGTTCCTGATGCTTTTCAGAGCCAGCAGAAACTTACTGCCCTCTTCTCTAGAATGCTTGTAGCCCTGTTGACATTAATGAGACTTACACACAGGTAACTAGAGTGAAAACAAACTTTGAAATGACTGATTTTTAAGCACCGGTGTATTGCAACATCATCATTAATACCAAGGGAAGACCCTGGCAATTTTACTCTGACGAACTGTAGTAAAGGTACCCACAATGATAGGGCACAGCAAGTTTGCCTTTATCTCTTTTATTTTCTGGCTTCCCCTTTGCATTTTAATTCCACTTGAGTTCACCCTTCTCTGAAGATGCTCTCATAGAGAATCTGAAGATCCTTACAAGGAGGCACAGGTACCTGGCGTCACCCTGCTGTGCTTCCTACAGAGGTGTGCTGCCGAACGCAGTCCAAGAGGACAGTGTCAAGGCACCTGTAGCTACAGATAATTTTTTTTCCCTACAGCTAATGTTTTAAATTTTTCTACAAAAGAACCAAATTAACACTTAGGTAGACATACATATGGTGCATTCACATATACACTTAGTAGTGCGAACTACAGAACTATTTTTTTTCATTTCAATAAATCTTCTTTGAGCTTTCTTGAAACTATAGCCCTATTTACCCAGTGCAGCAAATTGCTTGTTGACTGATAAATAATACTGGCTCATTAATAGTAGGATTTTGGCAAAAGAAATTTTTACAGGCTTAAGAAGACTAACAAGAAAACGCACTTTCTACAGTCATAAAATCAAATCCTTAAGAGGACACTACATTTCTTAAGTTAGCATTTAATGTGCTCAATTGTAAATGGTTTTATAATCATCATCAAAATGTATATTTAGAATTGTAAAATGGGTCAGATATTCACTCAGGTAATAAGAACACTTGTAACTAATATGTTAGCAGTTGTATAGTCTATCCCATGCTTCCTGTTAGATGATAACTCTTTGTTAATCCTACCAAATTACAACTTGGGCCTGATTTCTTTAATGCTGAATATCTGCCTTAAAGTCTTTGGGCAAATTCATTTAAATTAATCATCTTTTTTAAGAGCGAGTCCAAGTAAAAATGAATTCATGTATAAAAAAATAAAAGGCTTTTAAGGAAAGCTCAGACCCTCCATTTTCTGAAGCAGAAACCTTAATTCTGATAAGACGACACTTTGGACAAAGGAAGTGTTTTCTTGCTAATCATGTGAAAACCATAGTGTTGCTGTCTGAAAAATAATAGGTTTTACCTTCCCAGTACAGAGACTCCAACGGCAAATATCCTCTAGCAGTCTGTTAGCCTGAGCAAAAAACCTGGACTCTCCCTTTGCCTGACATTCAGGACTGGGGTGAGTTATGCCAAGACTGAGATCACTATAAGTGAGCACAGGAGACTTTCCCAGCACTGCCAATTAATCCCGTCTGAGCCAAGAAAACACAGAAAAAAGCTCCAGTTGAAATGGAAACAAGAGAAAAAACACATATATGGATGGAGTGGGAAGAACCTGGAAAAAAGTTATGGCAGAGGTGAGACTGGGATCAGTGGGGAAATGAGATAATAAACATAAATGAAGATTGCAGAGAGTAAAGGAAATCAACCTCCAGGCTTCAGAAGAAAAAAAATACCTGTGAAAAAACCCCATTAAGTGATACACAGTAGAAGACATCAAATCTGGCAGAAAATAGAAAGAAAAGTCTGCATCCATCAAAACACCACTGTCTGTTGTAGACTTGACTGGAAGCCAGAGTCACCAGGGCTCACCAGTTCCTGATGGCAGCGTGCAAAGCAAACAAACCTGCAGCTGGTCTGTGGAGGGGATAATAAACTGCTGTAGTTTATTAAGGTGCTTTATTCATCTAGGCAAGTAGGAGTTTGTGTGGTTGGTAGAGGAGTCTCCAGCCCAGCTGAGACACCACGGAATTATTAGGCTGCATCGGAGCCATCGGTTTCCTTTGTTCTGTTACATTTCTGCAAACCTAGTAAGAAACAATTTCGTTGCATGCTTGTGTTTTATTTTTTCCCCACAAACTTTCTCTGTCTCAGTAGCACCCAGGATGGACAGCATTCAAGGAATTAAATAGCAGAGACTAACAAAGAACTTGTTACTTCTCGGAACCTGCTTCGTGTGCTACAAAAATTGTAGGTGCAACTTCAATTTTGATGTCTGTTTTGTTTTGTTTTCTCTGCCCTATTTAAGGATATGAATAGCCATATTACCTTGCAAATGTATTGATTCTGTAAATGAAATGGTACAGTTCTTACCACAGCCTTTACTGAAGAAATTTTCCTCATTCCCTACAGTCCCTACAGCTTACACTTTCTCCTTTTGTATTCCAAGTGAGGTACATCACAGAGCTATTACATCACAGTAATGTAACAACATTACTGTATTCTCATTAATGAAGCCATTAAGCTGCATTTAATATATTTGTGATCAAGAGCACTTCCACAACATGAGATAACTCAGTAGCTCTTTTTTCAAATCCAACTGCATTAAGCAAGTTATTATAAATAACCCCCTGCCCAAACAGAAAGACAGAATGATAATCCATCTATTAAAGGACTCTCCTTATGTAGCCAAACAATTTTATTATTTACTCATAGGCTTTAAGAGTTTCTTTAGGAAAAACAGAGAATCCCAAATCTAGGCACTTCTAGATATTAACCATAATCCCCCTTGCAGAATTAAGAGGAAAATGTTTCTTCAATAGGCAGTATTAAATTATTTCTTTGAAAAGTCTATTGAGGTGCTGGACAATATCATAGTATATGCTGTGGCACTTGCACTCAAAGAAAGAACTTGGACCTATACATGGTATAGTCTGGGTGTTCCCACACATCTTGTCAATAGCAGGAATGCCTCACCAATACTTTCTGTCCCACTTGTGAACACGTGCATTGTATCCCTCCTGTTGGCCACCGTGTATCATTAACCTTGCAACCCTGCACTGACTGTTCATAAGAAAAAATAAAATACTAATATAATAATAATAAAAAAGTTCTTTATGTGCATTGACTTCATTTTATTTAAGCATCCACAAGCTGGAAGGAAGGAGTAAAAGCCTGAACTATGAGATTATCCAAATCTTGACTGGACCTGAGCAAACAGCACACAGACTGCTTTCTAGAAATTGTTGTATTACAGTATATAGCTCAATCTTGGCACAACAGCTATAGGTCAGGGGCTAGGATTACATGATGCTACTGCCTCAGAAAAGACAAAATTTTAGCTTGATCTAGACAAACCAAAGAGTGGGGGGCCTACCAAAATTAGCCAGAAAAAAACCAGAAACCAAACCCCTTCAACTAGAGGTTGAAGATAAAAATCTCTTAAGTTCCATATTCATATCGTCTTTATTTGGATTTTTGCTCAGCAGGAGAACAAAAAATAAGAAATCGATGAAGCACAAACTATATACAAGTTGAGGCAGGACAGGGCTTCTTTAATTCCTGGGGGATGGAAGGAAAGGTACAAAGAGGGTATCAAGAATGATACTACAGGATACAAACAATCTAATGCAAATTCTGCTATATGTAGAGGACAGGCTTTTTTCTTTTTTTAATTTGGAAAAGACATATCTTTCAAACACAGCAGAAATACTGTTCTGATGACAAATTATATTTTCAATTGTATTATAATTATGGTATGTGTGAATTCAGAGCTGCTTCCCTGATAACATTTTATGTGCTTTATTGGGACAAGTTGTATCATCCCAGAAACTGAATTACTTGCCCCTTCCTCCCCCAGAAGGAATTTCTCCAAGCAAGGCGCTTACAACACAGGATCAATATAATTCATTTCCTGGGGCTGTTCTGACTAGCACAGTTTCGTAATTGGTACAGACACTGAACTTGCAACCAGAGATGTAGGTAGATACATTACTGCTGAATAAACGTCACTTAAGTGCAAAGAAAAACAGGATGAATATTCAAATTTGGTCAGTATTCTCTGCTATAAATATGTATATTAAGAGTGTGTGTATGCATAAGAAACTGCTGACACAGCACTGTGGAAAGCACTGCTAGAGAGCTTTCGGTTGTTGCCAGCAATGTCATCATAAATCAGAAGGATTCTCAGGAGCAACTCTGCGGTTAACCTGCGTGAGGATACTGAACAACAGCCCTTTGTTGTCAGAAGAGGACTATTTGACACCACTTGGCATCACCTCACACACTTAGTGAACTAGACTTTATACTTATTTCTTGCTTAGCTTAAGCAGAAAAATAATTAGTATTCCATATAAATCAAAAGAAAGCAGGCACCAGTCAGAATCAGGAAAAACACGGCACTCTCTCCCAATGGCTAGCAGTTCTCCAGCCCATTTGTTCAAAGAGAGATATTAAAATACCTTTGTATCAGGTGTACTTGTAGAAAATGAGGAATTGAGAGATAAAGAGCACAAGAAACACTTACTCATGGAAAGGTTTCATTGCAAGACCTACCATCTGTGGACATCCCTGCAAAAATGTAGCTCAGAATGGACCAACTTGTAATATGAACAAAAGTAAGAGATTGCCAGGATCTTGCAAAGCCACCTGGCAATCACAGCTCAGCACTGCACGTTGCAGCAGCCTTGGGTTCACCCCACTTGCTCTGCAGAAGCCACCTTTCTCAGCTGTCTGGAAAGGGATGTTAGTGCTATGGTTTCACATGTCAAAAATAGCATTAAATTAATTCAGGCCTTAACCTCGTGGTTTTACCAAAACCAAGGTCCCACAAATACTCCAAAATTACTGTGATTTTCGTGAGTTTGCTAATTAAACCATCATTAATTTGGTGATGTTTTTGTGTAGCAACCGATAGTGGAAGAGATGTATGATGCCCAGGAACAATGAAACACCAAGTTTTCCGATATTTGCAAACTCCAAACCGTGTGGAAAGATGGTCAAAATCAGATTCCTAGCATTTTATTTTCTTTGTGATGGAATTTATTCTGTAAATTACTGCAAAGAAAGAAAGCATGCATTAGGAAACCTACTAAAAGGCTACAATGCACTAAGAGAATTGAGCAAACCAAACAGGAAATGCATTTCCTTGCAAATCTGATGACACCAGAAAAACGAGATTAGAAAAACACAGAGCTTCACTTCTGCATTGCTCCCAATACAACTATCAGTTGTTACTTAAATGCAGTGTTTCTAAGAGCATGTTTTTTTTCTTCCTGTCTTTTGTTTTGCCTGAGGCAATGCTTCTGTACCCTGGAATAACAGATGAATGTGATTTAGTAATTGTAGAGTGACACCTTCAGTTAGATGAAGATCGGAGCAAGGTGAATCCACTACTTACAGGAATAACTATTTAAGATTCTTAATCCTCAGACTCAAGGTGCGTTGATGCATTTGCTCACAGAACAACAGTGCATCAGGATATTTGCATGAGATACCTTTTCCCATGTGTATGCATGTCAACAACAAAAGCACTGAGGACTGGTAAGTAAATGAAGATGTGGGCAGCCCTCACCTCTTCTGATTCTATGAGTGACAAGGTACTTCATAAGGAACATCAGATTCGCACAAATGTTTTTCCTGTTCAGTATTTTCTGAAGTTTTGTTTTGTTTTGTTTTGTACAAGGGTGGTTATTTTGCCCCTCTGAAGTTTTTAGGAATTTTGCCTGTTCAATACTGTCTTGAGACAAGGCACTGCTGGGATCTTAAAGACCCCAAACTGATTTCATTGTTGAAAGAGCCATTCACCCTGCAGCCTTCATGTACCTTGCCTAGTTACCTTCTGACCGAATACAGATCTCTCTTTATACAGGAAACTTGAGACTCTATGGCACTGTTCCAGAGGCTAAACAAAAAGAGGTTGTAAACTTTAACCAATCCGCCTCTCTACAACTAGCTACAGAGTCAAATTTTCTGAAATCAAATCCTCTTGTCTGGAAACAGAAAACAGTTTTGGAAGAGCTTTACAGACTACCATGAACCCAAACCAAGCCAACCTCTTCTTGCCTCTGGTAAACAAGGATAACATCAAAAAGTCTTTGACAGAAGCAGTCAAACCTGAACAATTAGGGAAAGCATCACCACCAGCAGTCATAGGGAATGGACAAATCTGAGGTGAAAAGCAAGATGAGAAAAAGAGGATGCAATGTACTGTTTCCCATTGTAGGGAAAAGCCCTCTTCTCAGAGTGGAGGAAAAAAATTCACAGAGAAAATATGAAAACTTTTTATCACAGTAATCTCTTTCAATATTGCGTTTTAGAGTAGCTGACTTTTGATGCATAGGAAATAGCTAGGGATGACCATTAATACATGCATAAAAAGTTCTCATTTGTAACACTCCAATACGACAGTGATAGATCTCTAGGAAAAATATGCAAATAAAAACTCATAAGTCAACTCCCCCCCCCCACACTTTTTTTTCCTTTCTATTCAGGCTTGAGCAGTTCCTGTACCTATGGAGATAAAGCAAAGCTTCCCTTCCTCAGCCTTATCCCTAATAGCACAGGTAGCAGTTACCAATTTCATACAATGAATAGAAAACAGGAGCAGAAAAGTCCCTCTTAGTTACTTTCCAGTTGAAGTTGGGTCTCCTGGTTGTACTTGAATGGAGCCTGGTACCACTATCCATCTTATCCATTTCATGCCATTATCATAAGGTTAATTGCACCATTAGCCCAAATTGCAGATTGTTTGAGAACCCTGTCATACTCTAATCTTTCTGTTTTCATTGAGAATAGCAAGGGTGGGTTTAGCTCTTCTGATACTCAGTGTGAAAAGCAGCCATCTCTCCAACCGTGGGCATTTTATTCCTTTCCAGAGGAGAACTAGGGACTGATTTTTAAGGTGATTCTGAGCCCTCACAGTGTCTGCCACCAACTCTGAAAACCAGGCTACTGTGTGATGAACAGAACTAGATCCTCCTATCATGACTTTACTTCCTTTAGCAAAATGAGCAATGTGAATCAGCACAGAATAAACTGCGTCCGTTAGACAGTTCTTCTAGAGTAAGACAGTTCAGCTGACCACTATTACAGCACATGCGTGGGTCTTCAAGTTTTTCAAGAAAGGTTATAACTTATGTCTAGCTGTCCTGACTAACCCAGTCACTGTAAACATACTTGCAGAAGACCAAAACTGTGGTAGAAAAATTCACTATCAAAGCACCTGAACAGTCTTGCCAAATAAACGCTCAAAACATCCCCCATGATCATTCTGTTTCTTTTTCCTTTTTTCCCAGTAACTCTCTTTGTTCTTAACATCTACAGCTGTTAAAGGAATATTATCAATCTAAAAGCAAAGAATGTGTTTGCTGTTGTGTTTTTCTTTTTTTAAAAAAAAAAACACACTTAAATATTCAGTGGAGCTTTTTGATTCTATGCCCAGATACCTACATTACAAAATATAAGACACAGGAATATATAGGAACACAACGTGCCAAGAAAATCAGTGTGGCTTGCCCAGGCTTTTTGAAAGAAAGCATGCATACTGTGTCACTATTATGATTTAAAATAGCTGGGCCTCCAAAGTCATAACACTACTGTACTATAGCACAAGGTGCCTGCAGATGCTTGCAGCAGCAAGCCAACTGATTAGCTTCAGAGCTGTGATGAAAGCATGACTTTGATTTCTCTTGAATGTGTGTATCTCACAGCTTCATTTCAGTACAAAACAAACCTATGGTGAAATGAAAGAAAGCTCTGGAGGAGGGCGGAAATAACCTGAGACTTTTACAATAATCCTCATTATTATTTACTATGGAGTTCAAACTTCAGTTTCAATGGAGAGGGGGATTTTCTGTAGTAAAGCAGAAGAAAATGGGGTTTTGCATTGTAAAAGGACTTCTACTTCTTTTGGGTTTAAAACAGAAGTCAGAAAAGCTTTCAATTCTCTGAGCTCAAGGCTTGCCAGAGGTAAACAGGAGCCTGTACGTACGTGCACACGCATTATCCTGCCAGAGAGACCCCTCTCACACAGTTCCAATGAAGCCTTCTACCTTCTGAACTGATGAGAATCAAGGAACTTTTGGATGTTCTCTGACACTTTACCAGACTTCTTTTTTTTTTTTTTTAATCTGGAAAGGAATTTTTATTTGTTGGCTCTGTTGTGTGTGTTTGTTGTTTTTTTTTTACAATGCCCTCCAGCTGCTCTGGGATCCAGGTTAGAAGCAAATTTATTTTGCGGCTGCAAGTTTATTGATGTCACAGGATTCAATACAAGTACTCACTAGCACAGTGAGGAGACACACTCTGGCCCCACGTCCCTCAGCCTCATGCAAAGAGGATGATAAAGAAATGCTAGAGGGAAGAGGAAAGATCTCTATTCCATGAGTTATTGCCCAATAATTGCCAGCAGAGCTTACATAATACAATTTAATCCTTAATTAAACCTCTAATTAAACCAGTCTCTGCTCTTACCTTCATACCACCTTCAATTTGTATTAGTTTTCTTAGACCACTTCAAAAAGATATCTAGCTGTCTTTTAAACTGAAGAGTACCATATTCTTTCAGGGGCTTCCTGAATGCTTTGCTGACTAAAAATTTGGTACTGTTCCTACGCTTTTTACTTATTTGTTGTTAAGAAAGTAAATTACTCAAAATACTCACTTTTATTGTAAACTAACAATAGACTTGTAAGAGTTTTGTACCAGAAGGAATCTCAGTTGAAAGTTCTCCTGCCTGCCTTTTCCAACGTTAGCAATAACTTCCTCAAAAAGAAACAATGATGAAAACATCACACAAAATTTTCAAAATAGTATTATATATGTAGCAATTGCATTTTTCTGAATTTACATGAATTTATCTGAATATGCATATTTAACTGAATTTACCTCTGATAATTCATCTTGGTAACTGTTTTCCTTCTTTTTATTCCTCACTACAATCATACTACAAAAATGGATTAATCCACATTTTTATCTGACAATTTCTGAAGTTCTTTTTGTTTTTGTTTTTGTTTTTTTTTTTCTTAGAGTACTACTAACTCTTTATTAGCATTCCAGGCTTTACTCAGGAGCAGAAGCCAAGAGGGGTGAAGATCTTTATTTATGGTTACAATACAGGTCAAAGCTGTGGAGAAGTACAGGGCAGCCCGAGAGAAAAATGAACTTAAATTATCAAGTAGGGGCTGAACTAATTCCATTACATTTTAATGTTTTCACACTGCAAAGAGGCCACAGATCCCACAGAGTTCAACTCCCTGAGTGCATCTCTGTGCCTCTGAAGACAGAACAATTAATTTTTCTCTAAGTTTTTCTGCTCCACTTATCAGTTGAACTCTTATTTACTTCACAGTTATTAATTAGCACAAGCCTCTCTCAGGAAGGGTGTGGGGAGTATACAGATGGGGAACTTTAGTAAGGAAAAATTAAGGTCATTTTTTTATAGGGCTTTATTTGGCAGTACAATTCACACTCCTCTAACATGTAGCTCTTTGAATAATAGTATAAATGTAGCAGTCACTGACTTCAGCAGTCACCGAACATGTGCCCACAGTACACCACGTCAGATGGAAGAATATGACATTTGCGCTATAGCAGAAACCATTGCTACTTTGCACCAGTGAAAAGGCACTGTGTTCCTCCCCTGTCACTTCTGCTACCAAAATTTCACTGAGGTTTATGGCAACATCTCTGTGGCACTGATTATTTGACCTCAAAGCTTGGCCAAAACTCCCTTAAATCATATGATGCAACCTGCCTTGTGTACATGATTAGGGCACAGCCAATCACTTTTTAAGAAGTAGCAAGAGTTATCCTTGCCCATTTCCTTTCGAAGGTGCTCTCCTGTAAAAGTCCTCTAGTTGAACCTCTCTAGAAACTTGGAAGTAGCAGAATAAAGCCTCCCTTCAGTACCCTGATGACCACAGCATGCAATCACTGGCACTTGTGGCACAACGGGAAAGGTTCCAGAAAACGACAGCTATGATGAAGCAAAGATCCCAACTCCAGTGAAGCTGACATTTTTGGATGTATTTTACTCTTGGGGATTTTGCTTTGACTGCCTCATTTGGCAGGATTATCATACATGATAATCAAGCCAAGACAGATGTCTTTGTTGCCAACATGAACACAACTAATAGATATCCAACTACCCCAGCACAGACAACTTATGACAAGTAGAGACAAAGAACCGTCAAAGAATCTACATGAAACTCAAGTGAACAGGAGGAAAATCACACACGAATGGTGGCTCCATCAGGAAATGATAAAACAGGAAAAGGACAGCCCAGACAGGGCAAAGGGCCAGCCCACACTTGGATCGGTAGACATGTACAAACACAGACATATATGTAGATGTAACTTCTATTGTCAACAAATTTTTTTTACAAGGATAATTTTAGAGTATTTATAAGGCTGTACACACTTTCAGTTTGGAAACACAATATATTTATTCACTCATTTTCTATGGTTGGACAAAGAGCAGTATTTATTAGGTGAAGTGTCTGACAAAGCCCATAGTGCTGTTAACCACATCAGCTTCCTTGATATATTAAGGCCATTAGGACTTAACTAGATAAAGATGCACATGTTACTAAGTGAATCACCTTCTATCTGTCTAATGGAAACCAAGTGTTGATTTAAGTGGAGTCATCTGTTTAAAAAAAGAGAGAGAAAAAAATTGAAATAAGCCCAAAATTAACAGATGTCGCAGAAGGGTCACTGTCGAGCAATGCTGTATCCAAGACTTTTAAAATAGAAACTTATATGAATATTTGAACTCACTTAAATATACTCTCTGCTTGACTTTGCAAATATAGCATTTACTATAATTTGTTTAGCTTTAAATATTACATACATAATTATCTATGCACAGGACAGTATCTGTGTCATGTAAATATGTTCAGTCATCTCCACCCCTAGGATCCTGGGCTACAAAATTGTATTAGTAGACTAATTTCTAGATTATTTAAAATATACTGTCTAAAATAGTCCCAGTACATTTATATTGGCTGAGTTGGTGTGGTTTATGTGTTTATATATACTGTTCTCAAGTACTGAATGATTTTAGTATTAATGGGCTATGATTTTGTTGAACACTGCACTGGCCAATATAACTATCCAAAACTAGAAGGGCTTTTAAACACAATAACAAAAAGGAATGCTGATTTGTGGTTAAGTCCCAGGCACAGCTAAAGTGAAGTTCCTGGCTCTGCCACAGATGCCACTGTGATACCTCGGGCACGTCACTTCCTGCACCTTAGTTGTAAAAGAATATTTTGTTTTCCCCTTCCTTTCTCTACTTTGTGTGTTTAATCTGTCAGAGCAGGAGCTCTCATGCTATGAGGAACATACTGAAGCTACCACAATGAAGTTCCATCCAGAAGCGAGGCAGCTCATCAGATGTCACACCAATGGCATACAGGGCAGTCACACTCTGCCAGGCTGGGCTGCTGGCTGAGCGCTGGGGCTCATGGGATGTAGCATCAGCTAATAGTGATAGGATGAGGGGTAACGGTTTTAAACTGAAAGAGCATAGATTTGGGTTAGATATGAGGAATAAATTCTTTACTGTGCGGATGGTGAGACACTGGGACAGGTTGCCCAGTGAAGTTGTGAATGCCCCATCCCTGGAAAGGGCTGGATGGGGCTTTGAACAACCTGGTCTAGTGGGAGGTGTCCCTGCCCATGGCAAGAGGGTTGGAACTCAATGATCTTTAAGATCCCTTTCAACTCTAACCATTCTATGATCATCTGGGCATAGAAAGAAAACATGGGTTCACAGCCCTGTGCTAATTGCTGAAACAGTGGGATACTTTAAAGATGTGAAAAAAGTCATCGTGATTATATTTGCTCTAGATCTGTATAGGAGGTATGCAAATCTCTATTTTCTTATTGAAAGGTGAAATGTGGTTTTGTCACAACCCCAGTGGGTAGGATGCAGGAACAGAGGATTTGAAGAAACTGTATTTGTTGTCTTGGTTTCCTGAGCTGTAGGAGGGACAGATATGCTTTGAATCATGTGTTCACATTCTAATTTCTATTAACTGCCTATTTTTCTTATCTTCCATCTGATTCCCATAGCCCTAAGTAGGAATCAGACAGCAAAGGCTCATTCTGTCTTCCTTCCTTTGATGTAAGCAGAACACGATCATTTCCATTTTACAATTTTCATTTGAGGGGAGGAGGAGCATGTAGAGTGACAGAAGATATGGACATTGCTTCTCAATAAGAAAGGGAATATAGCTTCTTTTACTCTGAATCTGAGTAATTACCCAAGGGCTGAATATATTCCAACCTAAAAAGACTCCAGCCTGACTACAGACCTTTCAACTCTGTGCACTTTTCCTCCCTAATACTCAACTGCAAATGAAAATGAAATACTTTCATTTCAGCAAGATCTCTCTAAAACAGTTTTTTGACAAGAAACAAACTTCAACTTGGATGAATCTAACTTCAGTAAAGGATCGTCCCAGTATACCAAACACAAAATTTTACATTTATGTTAGAATGTTGTTTGGTGCTCATCTGCAACACACACACAGACAAAATAAAGTGAAGAGGTGATCTTATGGTCATTTCCATTTCTTTAACCGGTAAGAATGAGAAATAAAAGTCTTCTGTGTAGCACGCTGTGCACACATATTGTTCACTTAAATCCCTCTACTCAGATCCAGTCTACAGGGTATTTAGTTCATAGAACTGTTCCACATTCTATCTTGACGTATTCACCACTCATTTCCATTCCACATCAAATGTAAATAGTCTTTGCACAAGAATAATGGAGGCTATGTTTCAAATATTGCTTGGGTTTCTCTTTGAACACCAGACAAAATAGACTTCACGTGGTTTAATAAAATATTGTATCATCTCCATTTGCAGACCTTACATCTACTTGTATACCTACTCAAATATAAACACAAACAGCTGATTCTACAAACAGCAACTAATCGTAAGGTTGTTTGAAAGATTATTGACTGTTAATACATTATTTCATCCCTCTATTTCCGCCCCACCCCCCAAATTCCTAGATTTTATAGGATATATGCTTGCATGTTACCTAAAATTCCTCTGGGATTTCTGTTCTTAATAAGCAAGTAGACAGCTATGCAGATCACAAACTCACAGCTGTTGCCAGTTTTAAGAATTTAAAAGTCATTAATCAGATCCCAAACAGAGAAGGCAACAATGAGATTGAAAAAAAAAATATTAAAAAAAAATATATATATCACACTCTGTGCAGTTTTACAGTCTGTCTTCAGTGTTGTGCTTCCCAACTACTGTCTGCATCCAGAAGTGCTAGAGATTTGGGGTAAAATCTAAAGCAACTCAATCAGAAAGTCCTCTCGTTAGAGGTATTTCACTTTTGCCTTTTTACTTTTCAGATACTATTTAGAGGAGCATCACAGATCATTGCATGCAAGCGAATGACTAGAGCTTAATTAGTGATTGCTTTTGAATGTTAGCACAGCAGCTCTGTGTGGGCTTGAACTACCTTCAGTCACTGTTCTCTAGAATAAAGATAGTATTTTGTCTTGTTTCTTAACTTTATTTTAGAGCACTGAGGAAGCATGTACTCTCAGTTTCTGCAAATAAGCTAATGAACTGCAATATCCTCACTGTCTGTGGCTATTCATATTCAATGCTAGATTTTTCTTTTTGATATAACCACATTTTCTCTGATCCAAGAGCTGACACTTCAGAAGCAGACTACAAAGCATCATGATGGCTTGTGACACTGCTCTGTAGGCCAGGTCTGTAACTATATCTAAGCTACTGTACCTAAATCCTATTTTACAGATTATAGATAGTACTTAACACTAGGTATATTAAACCATTTACGAAATTAACCCGAAAATTCACTGTTTTTCATTTGTGATGCCGTAGGATCTAATGACATTCAAACAGACAAAATAATTACTAAGAAATGGGAAGGCTATTCCAAAGACCTTACAGCCTTCAAGGTATGGTGCTGCAAAAACTCATATGAACGTGCTCTAGACAGGCACACGGGTCTGCTTACATGGCCTTCAAAAACAGATGAGGCCTAAGACACCGTACACACCAATGTTCAGCTGCATGGGGCTGTATGGGTGATTCAATCCAGTAGCAAGCAGCTGTGTATAACAACCTAGCATAAAAAGGGCTATATTGAACAAGACTGAAGTTTATCTCCCCCAGCTATCTTGTTTCTTGTGCAGTGGCAGTCTTAAAAAAAAAGAATGTAAGAAAGTACATCAACATAAACTCATGTTTTTCCTTTTTTTTACCAACTTATCAGTGCTGTTTAAAGTACTTGCTAAACTGGACTTTACATACAGACATCCTGTTTAATACGCCTCAAGTGAACCTTTCTCAGTTTGTTTCTATTCTGGCTACCAAAGTTCTGGCAGCAGTGAATCCTACAAGTAATTTTTTTTGTTTTCATTTTTACCATATATGCCTGGTAACTTTTGTAGCTGGGGAGATGGGAGGCATAGGATACTGGAAATGGAAATCTGCAGTCTTTCCTTGTTTTCCCACTGAAATATTACCATATTGGTGAGAGAAAAGCTATTAAAAATTTTAAGGTTGCCTAATGACCTAGATTGATGAAGGATGTGTTTAGTTGTAGTCCAATTTGTAGAAAATGGGGATCCCCCATCACAAAGTTCAGCACTGAAATTGCTTCCGTATGCTTGTCAGGAAGTATATACTTCAGCATCTGGAAAAAGACTAAGGATTAAATTAATAGGGATACTTAATCTTCCACATGCCTCTTACTATTCCTCCACATCCCCTAGGTTATTACTTCTGCATTATTGCAAGAAGTAAATGCAAGATGAGTACCTGCTTGGCGGTGGTTCTTTTGACTTTTATTGATTTCGCATGTCTTTTAAAATTTCCATTCAAACTCACAGTTTTTAGTTCTGTTTCTAGGTATCAGGAAGGCAAATCCTCACACAATATTCAATACCTGAACTGCCTATGCATATTCAGCTTGCAAAATGCTGAATATTTCCATGCCAGACACTCTCCAAAGCCATCTCTTCCCATAGATGACAGTTTCTAACCAAGGTTTCCAGCACCAACCAGAAAGTCAGATGGTTGTTTGTCAGTCTTTTACCATCACTTTTTCACCACTGTTACTCAATTAAAAATAAAGCCAAAATGTCCCTGTCCATTGCATGCTGAAATGCAATGTGTCCATCGCCAGTCAAGGCCTTTTATGAAGTTTGCACTAATTGTTATATTACACCAGGAAGCACAGTAACTGTTCCCACGGGATACAGAATTCCATAAAAAAACAGACAAAAGACCCCATCAAAAATAGGCAAACAAAGCCTATGTGAGATAATGCAAATATTTCACATAAAATTGGAAGACTGGACACACAACTAATTTATTTTAGGTGAACCATCTGTCAACATGAAGCCTGGTATTTGTGAATCAGGTAGGTGAGATAATACTTTTATAAGTAAAATGGTAAACTACCTAATGTATGCTCTCAGGTTTGTAAATATAAAGCATACAATAATTATATATATATATACACACATGTACAGATCTGTATTTCCATTTATGATAGAAATGCTGTCATGTAAGACATACGTGTTACTGAGCAAAACATGTCACAACAACCAAAATCCTCTCAAATGCATTCATCTTTGATAAAGCTTAATGCTTCTGCCTATATCAATGAAGGAGGCCTTATTGAGGCTACCTCATGTCTTGATTAAATAGCCTTCACAGCCTGCCAGGTCAAAGACAAGACTCCCACCACCTTTAACAGGCTCTGGAACATGTCTTAAACCTTTCTGTGCTGGATTTGCTGGGAGTTTACTACAAGAAATGGCATGATTGCCATTCACCTTGTGATACAATAAAATAGGAAATTTAAAAACATCATAGTGAAATTCCTCTGCAATATATAACTCAAGTTAATATATTATTTGAGTGAATCAACAAGTGAAATAAATTAGATATGAAACCTTTTGCAATGGGAAGCTAGAAAGTAAGAGCAGGATAGGGAAAGGCTAAAATCAGAAACTGGGCCTAGATTTTTCAATGGTCATTCTGGTCATCTGGACTGTGTTTAACAGGGTTCCAGCCCGAATGATTTCTAATACATTTATGGATAGAATCAATGCTCCGGTGAAACAATTACAGAAAAATATTTAGCCAGAAGAAAATGTCATACAACGTATATAAACTTTGTAACATGCAGTTCTCCACCACTTTTGGAAAGACACCTCAAATGAAGCCTTTGCATTTACTTCTCTTTAAAGGTTCCATACTCAGAACTCTCAGAGAAAAACGTATCATATATCATATCCTTACAGTTTTAGTGATCATGGGATCAACACATCACAATCAATCAAATACATTGTAGATGGATAACAGAAAACCAAATCACAATAACCAGAACTCAAAAGAAATGTGCAAAGAAGAGAACTTCCTTTCAGCTTTGGTTTCCAAGATCAGTTCAGATTTCCAGTGGGCAACTCAAGCAGAATGGTGGCATCTATTCTAGGGTAGATGCTTTCACATGATAGATTTGCTTTTAATTGATTTTAAAAGGAGGTACAATCTACTTTTAAAGTATATCTTAAAAAGTGAAACAACTCTCTGTTCAGTGCTACACTGTGTGTCTGAACTTCTGCATGTTGCTCTTTGGGTTTTTACCAGTCAGAATACAAGGGTTCACATTTTCAGCTGTAAGCTTGCAAAATGCTCATATGCTTGACATCATTATTGTCTTGCAGAATTTTTGATTTCCCATTAAAAGGTGTCCCATTTCTTGCTGTTACATACTTTCTTTATAAACAGAAATCTCCATTCAAATCTCTGCAACTTAAAATTTAGCTGTAGACACTACTATTTATAAAGTTCCATATAACTGAAAAAGACTATTGTAAGATTTTAGTTGTGAGCTTGGTAAAACTGATATTAATACTGTACTTACTGTCAGGTACAGGAATAGTTCTGAGTATATAGAAGGAACACTCAGAAAATTATTTGAATTGCTGTAATATTCTTAAAAGGCAAATTTTTAAGTGTCAAAATCATTGCAGAAGGTTAAGTCCTATTTTTAAAACAACTTCACAGAGAATAGAGCATAATGGCTACTGCTCAGAATGGTTTTTAAATTTTTTTTTTCAAATCTGCATTCTCTTATTCTACTCTGAGAGTTCCAAAGGCAGGACCTACTGACACTGGGGGGAGTGTGTTATGTAGGCACAATGGACTGTTGAGAGTCCAGGGAGTGCCAATTTTAGCCCTCACTCTATATTCCAGATGATTTTGTACAGTGCCCATATTTAAGACTGAACTATCTTAGGGCAGCCAAGCAACAAGCCCAACTGATTATCTGAAAGTGCAAGCTGCGCCTCTTATATCTAAATTAATGGTCAGCAAATTGTTGAAAAAGAACAGATTAATTTATTTTTAAAAGTTAGCATTACAGTCCTTCATGCCCAGGCTAAAATTAAAGCAGTGAAAATAGAAGAGGAGATATAGCACACAGAAGTTCTTAAGTGCTCTGTGGGCTTGTTCCTGGATGGAGCTGCTGGGCACACCCAACATTAAACCACTGGCACGCAGAGCTCTCTGCATGAGGATTAACAGCGCTGAGCACACACAGCTGTGCCTATCTGGAAAAATTCTTTTTGATTTTGGTTTTGGTAGCAAGCCAGCAATGGCCAGGTTTCTTGAGGGTAGGCTGAATAGTCATCTACAGCTGTTTCAGGATAAGGAGAGAGAAGGCTGCTCACCACAAAAAAATAAAAAAAACCAAAAACGATTTGTTGCTGTAATCCTGCTCAACAACATTCTCTGAGGGACTGGACCAGTGTTTCTACATGCACACTTTTGGACCACTGCTACTTAGTGGAATCTGTGAGCTCAGTCTGTGAGCTCAGCTGGGCACTGCACTACTGCATCTCCATGCCTTTGGACCATGGAGTGGGCATGGCAGGGGCTGCAACTGCCTGCACTCAGCCATGAAAATACACCTTTAGAAGAACATAGCATTTGCTAGAATAACACAACATTTGTTTAGAAGAACATTAGCCTTTGTTGCTTCATAAGCAACAGAGAACAATGGCAAAGTCAAAATATGCTGTCATTACATATTGGATTGTGATTTTTCATGAAGGCCTATCAGGTTGTGCAGTTTCTAGTTTCATTTACAAAGACCCCTGTTCAGTTACATAAAAATTACAGAATTCTACAGGAAGGAATCTGCAGCAAGGTTCCTCCAAGCATGATTCCTCCCCCTGGCTTTTGCATATTGAGAAACAATCTTTATTTACATTGTCACAAACTGTATGTAATACAAGGTCAAAGTTTCCTTCAGTGTGCAAGACGAAAAGACTCTACAGGACTCTCTCCCTCATATGAAAATATTCCTAAATTTCAAAGATGAAAACATGATTTTTTCTGATGTCAATACTTGGAAATTCAGATTTTTGCCATAAAGTATAATTCCTGACAATACCCTACTGTTTGACTCCAAGCATTGTATTTTTAAAACATCCTGCTCATGTGCCATCCCCTCACACCTCCAGAGCATGTTTGCTTGTGCAACAAGTACAAAAGTGTTGCAAGAGTGACATGATGTCCCAGAAACAGGATTAAATACTTTTGAAACCTCAATTATTTGTATTTGCAAATGCTTCTTGATTTAAAATCCACCTCTACAAAAGCCTATAGGAATATACATAGAATTATGTTCTGCCTCAGTGATGTGCAAGAAGCAGATCCTGTGCTAACAGCAGTCCTTCATAAGCAGAAGCACCCAAAAGATTAAAAAAAATGAAAGTGCAGGGTATCTATTAGAAGAACTCATCTTATTCCTGTGGCATGGGAAGTATTATGTAATTTCTTGCTTTAGCAAGAGTGTCCAAATAATTTCAGAAGGCTATGGCTCATTTTAAAATGTCTTAAAGGAGATTTTTCAAAGGCACAAAAGGTGTCTAGATGCTACTAGCCCCAAAAATCTCTCCTTCAGAAGTCCAAGATTCAAAATGAATTCACAAACCAAAGGGGATGTAACTGTTTAAAATGTAGTCACCTTAAAATCCAGGTGATGTCCTTTATACATTTCTTAGCTCAGGAACAAGTTTAATTGTATGTTGAAAGCATACCATGTGTGTTACAGGAAAGAGAAGGCCAATCTCAGAGAGCAAAAATACCAAAAAATTAGCTTTGGCCACCATCTGCAGCTGCAGCAAAAATGTCATTTCAGCATTGCTGGTGTGTTGTCATGTATACCACTGTTTGCAGAGTCCAACTGAAATTCTCTATTTTTAGTCTTTCAGCTACTTTGAGATAAAATTCCTGCAGATAGGAGTAGCTGTATAGGGCAGATAACATACAACTCTGAAACCACAGATGACCTCATGCAATTGCAAAGAAAGAAGGGTCTGTTACTTAAAACAAGGCTAAAATTTAACCCACCTATACTAAAATTAAACAGGGAGTGTTTTACAGTCCCATTACAAGACATAAAACAACAGTCACTATAAATTCACAGTGTACTTATTTGTAAGGATGTAAAAAGAGTAATTAATAACCCCCAAACAGCTTATCTCTGAGTCAGTACAACACCAAAGCTTTCCCAGGCTCATTGGAAATTTTACAAACAGCACTGAGAAGCTATTTCAGCTGTCATTTGAGAATTATTTGTCCAAATAGAAAAGTTGTTGCTCTTTGTCACAAGTCACAAGGCATTTTTTAGTGTTCTACACTTTTAGTTGACATTACGGAGAGAAAATAAATAAATGTAATCCAAACTTTCTGGAAAGGCCTTCCATGTGTAAGAAGACTTACAAACCCCAGGTCCTAGTGAGCACTGCACAGGGACTCTTCTTTGTGCAAAATGTGCATTGCCTTCCTATTTTCTACTTCACCCTTTCAGTGTGTCACCTTCATGGCAAAAATCACCTGTTCCCTTTAAAATGCTATTTATTTCCAACAGATTGAAGCCCAGATCTGAGTACCATCACTCAAGTTTATCTTCAGTATTTAAAGAGAAACATGTAAGAAGTGGATATGTCACAAGTGAATCAATACAGATCAGGGTGGTCAGTTCTCATCCTTTGGGATGTGTTGCTCACATCTCTCCTTGTTTGAAGGATATTTGTCAGATATTTCTTCAGAAAAAATCCTTCATGAGGTTATCACATATCACATCTGAAAGATCTTTTCCTCAAGAAAAAATTTCAGTCCTTAATGAACAGTTCACTCAAACTATTTAGATAGAGGAGTGAAATAAATTCTTTCACCCCCTCACCAAATCACTATAAGGGATCAGCAAAGGATTCAAATAATTTCTCTTAACTCTCCCTTTCTTTTCGTAATACCAACACAGGCAAACCTATATTTTTAAACAATGACATAGCCTCTATCTGTCAACTAATTTTGCAAGCACAGCCACCATTGAAATAAAGGGTTAGAAAGCACTTAACTGTTAATTTGGGATTATAGAACAAGTCTGATTTTTTGGGGTTTCACGTCACTTGAAAGGAGAAACTCCATTTGTCATAAGGAATGAAAACCAGGACAGAACAACGTTTGCTATTGCTCTCTCTAAGGAATTGTAGGTGGAGTTATACAAACATCAGAGAAACGATCAAAGGGAAATCTTAGGGACCATACTACCTGAGGTATTAAAGGAACAGAGCCTTTTATCTATATTGTGGAGGAAGGAAGTAGAGCATTGAGATGTGTAATATAGAGAATTAAAATAAAAAATCCAAACAAGTCCCAAAAAAGATCAAAAATAATTAAAGCCTGTTTTTTAATTATTCTGTTAAAATGGCAAGAAAGAACCAAAAATGCAGTCTCCCACAAAAATTATGCTCCATCACATGGAAAAGCCAGGCATTCAACTCTATTTTAAGCAGAATTTTTCCCCACATCCTATGAAACAAGTACTGTTTGATTACAGACCACGTCCTCATTCACTGCCAGTCTAACTGAGGCTTACCTTGTCCTCCACTCTGTTCAGCCTGGCACCAATCGTGTTATTCCCCCGATCTTTGCTTTTTTCTGTGGAACAAGAAACAGTTTTAAATTAATATATGGTGGTATAACAAAATAGCAGCAAGCCACAACAGGGTGTGTTTAACTAGCCCACCAACGCAGCGTAACTGAACACCTTTGCCAGGCTGGTAGTTCTATTCCTTAAAAGCAGCTTTTTGTTTCTTTTTATAGCATTAGCCTACACCATGGTTTTTAATAGCCCTTAACTTTTAAGCCCTTTCAACCTCAGTTTTGTGCTTTAACCTGGGAGAACAAAACGTTTTCCAATTTAGTTAATGTTTTAATTGCCATTTAAAAACAATCTGCACTATACAAAGAATCTACAGCAAACTTGAACAACAATTTGATAACATTTTATCTTTTTTCTCCAATAAACTATATAGAAACATCAGTTTGAAAATGACAGTAACAAAGAGCTTTCATTAGCCAGACTTGTCACAAACATAGTACTTTGTGCTTCTTTCCCAGTTTCTTTTCAAATCTACCAAAGCTCTATGTGAATCTTACTGATTTCATAGAAGCTCTGTAATCATAGGACATTTTATTCAAAATATGGTGAGTCTCAGAGAAAACAGAGACAATATTTTAAAAACTTCTGTGAAACTAGATGTGTTGAATATCTAAATAAGAACAACCCTATTTTAAAGCTGTTGGTGACTAAATATTATTGTGGATGCAGACCACAACTGGTTGGCACAGTTTACAAATTTGGCAACAAAAAAAAAAAAGTATTTTAACAAGTATTTTCCACTAGTTATACCTTAATCAGATTAATTTTAGACACATCCTTTTTATTTACTTACCCGAGACAGAGATAAAAAGAGATGGCTTCCCTATTGATTGGTCCAACCTATAAACCAGAAAGAATTATTTTTAATTTTTATCAGCATGAAGCAGCATCTTCATTTTCCCTAGCTGGAACAGGAAGACCTTTTCACAAACAAGCAAAGTGAAGCTTAAATAGTTCTGGTTTGTACTGTAAGTGAAGCAGTTGCTTTGGGTTAAGAATAGCTTGAAATTAAAAAAGTAATAACAAAATGGGATTAAATTTAGATTGGTCTTTTCCTTCTTTAAACACTGTAAATTTTACCGTGCTCCTTGCTTTTCCACATGAACAGCACTGTTTCCTCTTTTCCTTCTGCAGTGAACTTGCTGCTTCTGGCATCTCTTAGTTTGCTCTTAAGTGCAATTCTACCAGAGCAGGTGACAGTATTTCACTCTGTATGTATAATAAAGCCCCAAACATAGAGGGATTACAGTGTATAGACAAAGCTATACAGGGTTTGAGGCAATGCATGTAAGTATAATGAAAAGTGTAAATCTGATCATCAGATTTTTAATCTCTTTGCCTTTTCCTTCCTGCGTGAAAAGAAAACTTTACTCAAATGCTGGTTTATATTCCATAACTTTCTACAGTGCAACCAATATGGCACCCGTAACCCTGCCAGTTTGTGATCCCTGGCCTCAGTCATTGATTTATTTACAAACATGTCTGCTGGTGTTTATGGATGCAGACATAACTTTAATGACATACCTCCTCTGTAACTCCTTGATTCGCACCATCAGGTTGAGGTGGCCCTGAGAATACTGCTCAATAACATCACGGACATCATAGGGCTTTCTAGCTTGCTGCAAAATAAAAAAACCAAACATACATTTAAGCCACAAGGATTTAGGAATAGTCTATGTTTTCAAGAGTAAACAGGAAGTTCTTTGAACGCCTTTTAACTCTGTGTAAACATTAGAGATACTTTGATTGTTTCCACAATCACATATTTTTTGTGGAATAATTATGGCAGTTCTGATTTCATCCACCTTCTTGTTACTGCAGGTCTACATGCCTTTCAAGAGATTATCTACCAAACTTAAGGCCAAAAGAGCTTGGAGCCAACGTCTGCTCAGAAGTTTGTGGTCATTCTAATTTCTTCTGGAAATAAGGTTCGTATTTCTCAACCACCATACAGTAAAGAGGTCTTTCACATGCAGAAGCCCTTTTTCGCAAGACAGCTGGACTTCTCAGTTCAGCTCTTTCCATGGGAAGGTTAAAGCAGAGTCCTGGTTGAAAGGTCATGACTGATTTCCTATTCCAGAAAGACTGGCTGAGCTTTCAAATCTACTGGAGAATATTGGGAAAATATTGGTGCAAGGAATGACCAAGGAGAAAGCCTCATGTCTGTAATTTGCACTTCATACATGGGAGTTATAAGCAATAAAAACACTTCTGTGTAGTATTAAATATAAAGTCCATAATTTTAACCAAAAAAACCCCAAGATTAACTAGAAAGCAAGTGAATGAACTTGTCAAAGTGCAGGGATGAATTAAAAATATCTTAATCCTACATTCAGAAACTAGAGAAGCAGCAATGATGCTCTAAAACAACAGAAAAGAGAAGAGTAGGGTGTAAACTTCACATGTTAGACTAAACAGTAACATCTGAATTTATGATTTGGTAGAGAACTTTTTCTTAAATACGCTAATCAAATCAGTCAAACAATACAGTAACAATAAATGATATGCCAAGCAGGTCAAGGGAGGTGGTTTTGCCCCTCTATTCTCTTCTAGTGAGACCCCATCTGGAGTACTGCATCCATCTCTGGAGTCCTCAACACAGGAAGGACTTGAACCTGTTAGAACAGGTCTAGAGGAGGACCACAAAAATGGTCAGAGTGCTGGAGCACCTCTCCTATGAGGACTGGCTCAGAAATCTGGGGTTGTTCAGGCTGGAGAAAAGAAGGCTTCAGAGAAAACTTATAGTAGCTTTCCAGTACTTAAAGGGGGACTAAAGGAAAGATGTGGACAGACTTTTTAGTGGGTAGATTCAGACTAGATGCTAGGAAGAAATGTTTTATGGTGAGGGTGTTGAAAATTTGAAACAGGTTGCCCAGATGAACAGGTGGTAGGTACCCCATCTCTGGAGACATTCAAGGTGAGGTTGGACAGGGCTCTGAGTAACCTGATCTAGTCCCTCCTTATTGCAGGGGGTTTCAACTAGATGACCTTTAAAGGTCCCTTCCAACCCTAACTATTCTATGATTCTGTATTTCTGACTCATTCATTATGCTGTCTACTGACACAGAAAATAATTTTCAAGGTTTGGTGAAAACCTTGATAACACTGAATTACAACTTTTCCTTATTGTCAAAAGACGCAAGAAAGGAGAAGGTTACAGTAGTAGTGTCTAACATAACAGAATTTGTACCCATTTGAGGTCTAAGAAATATTTTGTGATCTGTAGTTCAAAAGATGTAGATGTCTCTACACTGTTCAACCTCATTTCACATACTGCAGGTTTTCCTCAATTCCATGCCACAAATACCTTCTGTATTAAGCCAAGGTAAAACAGGATAAAGTATAAAAACTATGCTGTGGCACCTTCATGCAATTCTCTGGACCTACCTGAGAAGTAGCTCCCATATTTCAGGAATTGTTACTTTTATAATCATTGCTTTAATAATACCACTTCACCAAACAAATTATTTTTCAGTGTGCCAGATTCCCCAAAGCCAACTGCAAACCTGGGTTGAATGTGAGATAATCTCTAGTGGAAGAATAAACAGAACTGGGAATTGCTTCAATCTTACCGATGGATACACAGAATTCCCAAGAAGCTTGACTGCTTGCACACATAAATCATAACTAACATCCCCAAAATAAAAAATATGATGGCATAAGTCCATGGACTACTATTACAAACTAGTAATAGTTGTTGTCCCTGCCTGTTTTTCATTTACTGGGCTGCGACTTTCTCTTTAAAGCAATAACTGAAAACCTGGAGTAAATACAATTTATGAATGAACATTAATTTCTGAGGTATTTAAGAGTCAGTACTGATTATTCTGTAATTACTTCATATCGAAACAGGATCTTTTAAGAGAAAATAATCTTGATGTTGACAACATGTTAGTTTTGTAAAAGGAAAAAAACCTGGAGCAGGCAACAGATAAGTATTGAAGAAAGAAAAGCAGAAGTCAGCCCCACAGCTTCCCTTAGCTTTTCTCACTTACTTACGTCCCTCTGCTAGATAACCAATACTCATGGCAAAAATCTTAAACTAGTTAAAATTTTCCTCATCATATATGAAAATCTGCAAAAGGTACAAAAGCCTTTGTCAAATATTAAAAGTGAATGACTGGCCATTGTTGTTTCCTTATAACTGCATGCGCAGGGAGGGAAACCTGGGAAAGGGCAAGAAGAATCCATGAAAGGGGAATTTCTGGAAAATGTAACCAAAAAACAGTCAAATCAAGTGGGTAGAACATCCTTTGAAGCACAGGACACTCTGAACTGCATTGTTTGGTGCAGACCAGTATGGAGATTAGGAAAGATTACACACACAATTCATGATTCATACCATGACAAATGAATTGCATAAGATGATGAATTGTAAGACTATAAATGCAAGATTTTCCAGTGAAATTGTAACAAGCCAGGCAACAGTTACTCATATCGTCAGTGGAACTGCAATCTGTATTTTTAGTTTATGCTATGTATAGAATATTTGCCATGGTGAAAAACATAACACAAGTTAAAATATATTCTAGAAGGAAACTGATTTACTCAACAGGAAGAATTTACATGGAAATAGTAAAAAACAAAACAAAACAAAACAAAAAAACCCAAAAGATTTCCAAATGACAATAGGAAATCAGATCAAATATCTGATCTCTGGATTAATGCATTTAGAAACTTTCCTAATTGGAAGACAAAGATTATTTACTCATGAATTAAGCCAATGGAATAACCGAATACGGTGATTTTCTTTCTGAAATTCAGTTTTAAGGTTAGACTGTGCCAAAGACATATGATTTATAACTAATATATGAAATTCTCTTTTGGTAGGTGGAATGAACAAAGCCTAGAAAACCATTGATTTCTATGTACTGTTTTCCCCATAACCCACAGAATGCTTCCTTAACCACGAGCCATTCATCTTAACTGATGCTCAGGTCTTGCACTGACTACTACTAGAATATGATCTTTCCTACACAATTTGAAACAGTCCTACAGACTTTATGAGAGCATAAACACAACCATAAAAGAAGGTATTAATTCTTTAATGTAAGCTGGGTGCTTACATCATATGGACTATATTCAAACCTGGAGTTTAAAACAGAGTATAATTTTCTCTCCTTCTTTTAAAGAGGAAAAGATGGCCAAGTGTGATGCTTCACAAAAATTGCTTTTTGTGTCCTTTGAAATTCTTTGTTTCCCTGTTTAGCTTGTCTTTATTTATTTTATTTATTATTTTAAACAGGAAGGCTCTTCTTTCTAACTGACTTTTGTCCTTGAGATGCCATCACCCCTTGTAATAAATTGAGTTCTTAAAAACATGTATCTAGGCAAACTTAGGCATACAGGTGTATCCTGCAAACAGCTGGTATAGTTTAAGAACCATGCTGGGCTCATGCTGGGACCTATTTTGCAAAATTTTCCTCTTCCTCTCCTTCTTCCTTTGCTTCCCCTCCACAAAAGCTTCAGAGACATCTCTAAAAAATATTCCTTTTAAGTGCTGGCTTTGCAATTACTTATGTTCCAGCTAATTTTAAGCATGAATAGTCCAATGGACTTCAGCTGAAATTTGGTTGTTTTTTGTTGGTTTTTGCTGTTTTTCAATACTTACAGAAAAAAAAAATCCCTGAATTTTCTTTTAGGAAGACACATTTCACACAAACACAAAAAGTTTAGAAGGCAAATATCTACCAGAAAACAGCTATTCAGAGCTCTCAAATGCTGAAAGATACATTTTTAAAATGCACCTTATGCTTTACCTAAATTTCAGATATTGCATGGGTCTGATTATTAGAAACTGTATACTCATTACTTGACACATGTTTAAACATTTTAATTTCTTATGACTATTTTATGTGCATACAATAGAACAAAGCAGATTTACAACATACTTTTGAGGAAAGAATAATGACAGTGATTATCGCTTAATTACAGGAGAGATTTTCAAAAAAACCTTGTGGCTTGAATTTCAAGGTGACTTTGTGCATTAAGTTACTTAGGTGCTTTTGAAAACTGTACCTTTGGTGCTATCCAAATTTTTTAACTCAGTCATAACCTTGTATTCAGAAATTATGGAGAAGTATCAGATATCCTCGATATTTTCCTACTGGGACATTCTGCTTCTGACAAGCAGCAGCGTATCACTTCTACACAGGAGTGACTTGGGATACATTTCACTTCAGCCTAACTGACATTTTTAGTTCTTTAGTAACAGCTAATATTGATAGCTCAGGAAGAAGAAAGGCTACTACAGAAGGATGAGAGACAACCTTGTTGAAGGATTTTGTAGATGGCCAAGACCAGGTCTTTTGCAGATGTGAAAGTGAGAGTACAACTGAGAAGCCAGATTAGGAACCGGGATACCGAGTACAAACAAGTTTTAAGTATGAACTGAATAGTCCCATTCTATTCAGTCAAATGGTTTTTCAGCTTGTATCAAGTCATCTGCCGCAGGGGAGTTTCGTTTATTTGCCAGGTGGATAATATTGCACACAGTGTTCAGGCATTTTCAAAATCTGTTTTTGACAAATACCACTTGGGAGGTAGATATGTAATGTGTAGAGCTCTTGTTTCTAAGCAGCTTAGTTAATACCATGGCAAATATTTTATGATCTAAATTTATGAGAGCAATGATTCAGTAATTACCACAGAGAAAAGGATCACAATCAGGTTTTAGAATGAGAATAAATTAAAGTTTAATGGAACTGGCCACATTTAGTCAGTTTTTCACAGAACAGGAGAGGACACATCACTGGAATGGGCCACATCCCTTGCCAAGTTACAAGTGCTGGCCAGCAGGTGTTAAGGAGGTGTTAAGGAGCTTCCCAACAAAATGACTATAACATTTATTTTCAAGTAGCCCAGATGTTGTGCCTTTCTTAATTTTAGTCTAATAAAAGTAACAGGTGAAATGTTCTAGTGGAAACTCTCTGAAAGCACTCTTTCCATAAAAACCCTGAACATGAGAGATTTCCATCTAAATGGTGACAGGCTGAATACGTTATACATAACTGAAACAAATTTCTGCAAAGCTCAGGCAAACTTAGCCATAAATTAGCTCATGAATATTAGTAAAAATAAAAAGATTCAAAGTAGGAAATTGCTAAGGAATTTAGGCAGTGCTGCAAAATTTTGATGAGGAAGTCAGAATCATGGTTTTGAAGTAGCAGTGTTGCCTTACAGAAACAATAATCTTTTGCACTGTTAGTTGTCATCATCACCATCTTTCTGATCCTAAACTTTGTGCTCTTCAAATTTGAAGGAAAAAGAATGTTCTTTTTTTTTTGGAGGTGTGTCTAGATTAAGGGCAGGAAAGCTTTGAGTCTATTTTATGTGGTAGTGGCAAGGTCATATATGAAAATGGATGTGGACAGTTAAGCCCCTCTCTTTCTTTGCATTTCCAGTGGTGAAGCTTGTTCTCTGGAGACTGTCCCTTATTAATTGATTTTATGTAAATTAATGTATTTATTACATATATATATATGTATATGTTCACCTGGTTTAAATCAAGCTGAGGGCTGTTGACAAGTGTTTTTAGTGGATTCATGAAATTGATTTAGAAACCACATGCTTAGAAAATTTGCAGTCTGAATTTTTTATTCAGACTAGGCAATGAGGTTAATTAACTACTGTTAAATGCTTATTGTATCACAATATCATAGCAAGCAAAGTGGCACACAGGAAATGTATGTCAGTGAAGGCTAGAGGAGTAAAGAGAAATATTATATCACAAACTAGGAAGGAGGTCTCCTACATTTGCAGAGGGGAGAAGGAAAAAGGAAGGAGAAACTTTCCAATATGCTAACAAATTTCCACCCTGGTTTCTTATCAGGATTTCATTATCATTGAGTAAGAGACAGAAGCAAGGCTGAGGTAGCATTTTTATCTCTAATCCTACTGACTCAGCATGACAGTAACATACAGCTCAGAATTAATGGAGACATATGAGAATGTTTGCACTGGGAGAAAGAGACAGTGATAACAGAGGGTTAAGGGTCAAGTCCATTAGCAGAAAATAACATTTAACGTTTTAATTCAGGCGGCATTTCAGTTTATCCTATTTCCACTGCATCCACAGTTGACTAACCTCTTGCTGAACAACCATGCTATTGAAGGAATAAGAGAATAGTGGGTGTAGCTCACCATTACTGAAATGAATTGTGTTAGTCTCTCTTAAGTTTCTAAAAGAAACAATGAATCAGGAGAATAAAAGGGTTTATTTAGAAAAGGAGCTTTTTATTCACAACTCACCTGAAACTTTTTCTTTGCCACAAAATACTGCATCCTACGAATCACCTTAATTGCTGCACGGTGGTGTTCTCGCAGCCTGTAGGAAAAATGAGGAAGGTGAGTGGGCTGAAAGAGTATCTCCATCCAGACAATAAATATTACAGTCTTCATTAAATGCTTCACTAACATGTGAATGTGTAATGTAAGTAGTTGCGATTCAGCCTGGGAGCACAGAACACTAGCATGTTGACCTTCCCAACCTTTCAAGGCTATAAAAATCCAGGATTTTACCTGACCTAAGCTAGGTTTGCATATATTTCACAGTAAAAAGAGGTGTCCACAAAACCTCTTCCTATGTCTAAGCAACTTCCACCCTTCTTTCCAATGTTTCATTTCTGCAAAAACGTCCCAGTAAACAGACATAGTCTAATGCTAGTTCATGGCATTCCTGCGCTGTGAGCCCTTGCTGCATCTCTCTGCTACCAGGGACAAGGATGACTTCCCCCAAAACCAAAGGAAATAAAGTCTTCAGATATTTTAAAGTTCTGCTTCAGAGAAATGGGAGCCAAAAATATAAACACTACTTGATTTTCTATTAAATATCAAACATTTGAAAGTGTAACTCTCATGAAACTATACATCGTATACAGAGACAAACACAAAAACACCTTATGACAAATAGAAATAGATTTCAATTGCAATAAAACTGCTTGCAGTATTTTGGTTTATGCATCATTTCCTCCTGGGTGTTATTCACAGTCCATCATTTCTGAGCAAAATATTTTTCTTTGAGACAGACGGTGACTAGTAAAGCACACCAAATCCCTCATTCTCTATCTAGATGACGAGTCTCATCTAGAAGCAACACAGCCTGATAATAAAAATGATATTCACCATTCAGCAAAACCCAAAAACCATACCACCAAAGTTATTTTCCGATGCAGCTATTTTACACCAGCCAGTGTTCAGTGCTAACATAAACTTCCACACCAAGAGGGAAAGTTAATAATCTCATTTTATTCCTTCCCATTTCCAGCTCCAGTAGGCAACCTTACAGTAAGCTTGTTTCTGCTTATGCTGTAAAATCTAATTCTGCACAACAGGCTGTCCTGATTCCCTAAGATTAAATGCTTCTGCGATGAGGGAAGAGAATAAAGGATTTAATTAGTAGCCAAGGTTATGATTCACAGCTGTTTGATCTCTTTCGCAAACTAGTAACAAATGCTTTAGTAAACTGAGAGTTTAACCATTAACTGGCAATATTTATTTGTTCAGCCCCTTGTGACATCTCTGAATTCTGGTTACAGAATAACTATCTGCAACCTCAGGGGACATACAGCATGCTCAGGTGCCAGATAGCCACTCAATACATTACCATCCTGAAAGCAAGAGTTACAGGAATATGGGTTGCTTTTTTTTTTTTTTTTTTTTTTTTTTTTTTTTTGGAGTGTGGCAGGAAATGACATCATCTGAGAGTGCTTACAGCCAGCAGCAGCATACCTTCCCTGGGCATGCATCCCCACAGCCAGCCGGAGACACCCTTTGGAGATGTACTGCCATGCAGGGCCAGTCTCCGATGGAAGGGAAAGAGGTTTTAGGGACTACTTGGATACTCCAGAGAACCCACTGGCTGTAATGTAGCTGTGGGCACCTAAACTCTCTTGCAATTGAAATCCCCCATTTTTTTACATTTGGTTTTGCCTAGCATTGGGCAAAAGCTTGTTCGATAAGTGCAGTAGCAACAGGGTCAGCAGACTCTGTGTTGCCCTTGTGTTAACAGAGCTATTTTCCTCTCTTGAGCTCTCACCAGGCTTGGAGCCTCACCTTCACCATGCCCATCAATCTCATGATAATGGACATCCAAAGGGACTTCTAATCTTTATTTGACTGATTCCAATAACCATCAGCACATTACCTTAAAAATTTAACTGAAGTAGTTTATGCCTGTAAAATAGAGCTAAAGATTACTGCTTCCAATACTGGACAACATCTCAGCCTGCACCTTTCTAAAGAAAAATCGCCAATAGCTTTCACTGGCTACCAGCAATTTTCTTTTTTAACACAAACAGGACATTAAGATCACCTTGAACATGGCACACACTATGTGATGTTTCCTGTGGACTAAGAATTAGGTCCCAAAGCTGCCAATGAAGCAACAACATTGTCAGAACCCATAGGGATGATCCAGAAGGATGGAGGAGGATATAGCAACTCATCAACAACAGAAAACTGTCCCAGTGCTAATAGGGCCGATAGATTCATATAAACTTAAATTATTTGCAGGTATAAATTAGGTGTGTGCTTTATTTGAGCACTGAAAATTAATCTGTTGCCAATGCAGTCACTCCTCAAAGCATAAGAAACAAAGATTAAAAGAAAAACACCTAGCAACAAAATACAAGGGATTGAGCACCCACATTACAAAAGAAAGCCCGACACAATAAAATGACTAGAAATCATTTGGTTTTTTCTGCCTTCTTTTGTTCTTAGAATACTTAACCTACAACAAGTCATTTGGAAGAAACCTGATCTCTTCATTGGAAATCTTGACTGGAATTTCATGTAATTTGAAACAAAAGAAGCACATCAAAGAACTTCAGGTGATTCTACAAACATTCTCATTTGGTTGGAAAGTTGTTACACATTTATAAATGCCCCAAACTATTGTAATGGAGTCATTTGTACTTTTGGCTGCAATATTATTCATTTTTCACAATGCAGCGAGCCAAAACTTCAATAGTTTTCCCAAGGTATGGTTCTTTCCCCAATCCCACATTCACAGACTACCACAGTGAACTGGCTTCAGCCAGCACCCGGTTGCTTCCTTCCTGCAAGGGGACCTGCAGGGCCACCCCAGAAGAACACTTTCTGGGACCAAGGCTAAGATTTTTGGTTACAAAAAACGAGTGGCTTTACAAAGAAGGAAGTAAACAGTTGCATGGATTGTTTGGTTTATGTTTCAAGAAAAATTAAAACTTTTTTTAAAAAAATTTTTACAAGATTAATCTGTATTCTGAAATACACAGTTTTGTCATTAAGGAACAAGAAAGGAAAAACAATTACTAATTAGAAATATTTATTGTCCTTACAAAGCTGCTGAATTTTATATCAAATCCTTAGTAATGCCATTAGAAGTTTGTTGTCCTTTTCACTTCATGATGGTGTTCTACACATTGGTTTAATGTTAACAGAAATACCGAAACAATAAGACAGAGGGAAAGGTGCTGCTAATTTCCCATTTATAATACTTGCTTTTTTGTTCATTTGTAGAACGTGTTATTATCAGGACCATAATGTCTGGCACAGATCTCCCAATGTACATGGATGCTGATATTATCAGAATTAAAAAGTCCATGCTGTCTATTCAGAGTGAGTTAAACCGTCTGAATAGTAGGATGAGATAAACAGATTTATAATATCTTTTACAGAATGCCCATTTCTCAGTAAATATAACACTGATTCGAAGTCAAGCTCAGTTTTCAAAGACATTTAAATTCTCTGCAGTCATGTTAAATTTCTGACTTAGGACAGAGCTAAAGTATTAAGAAAGAAGGCTGAATTTGGTTTGCCTGAAGTTCTTGGCACTAATCGTTATTTAGACTTGAACTTTCTTTAACACATCAGATTTTAATAATATGTTGTGCATGTGAACTGAAATATTTTTTCCATTCAGGTACTGAAAAGCATTCCTTCTGAGAGAATCTGGTGGACAAGATTCAGAATAACTACATTAAGCCATTTCATTAGTGCATTTGAGTCTAATGAAATCTTTCAGCATTAGTCCTCCAGGCACTTATGGTGCAGAATTGGCTGTGGCTCAAGGTTATTTTTGTCTTCTCACACATTATGTCATTCCCTGCCCATTACAGTTGATGGGAGTCCCTATGTGCTCGGTGACATTTTAGATATGATAAATTGGAAAGGATTAGGTTGCATTGCTGTGTATTCTGTAATAGGAAATACTTGATCACCACACAAAAAAAAATCTGAAAAAAATCAGAATCACTGATTATTTCAAATAATGTAGACTACCCAGCTTTTCCTACTATTTGTTGCTAGAGCTTGGCAACTATAGTTTGCCACCGTTATGATATATTTATTGGGACATCTCAAAATACACCCTGGCCCATAAATGATTCACAAAAACCATCTTAAGGGCAAACCAGTAAAAGCTGCCCAGAAGTGTTAGCAAAGTATGACAACACTTTAAGAGCAAACCAGCTACAAAATTTTATTAAATGGGCTTCAGCTAAGCTTAGTGTTTACAGAAATAGTGTTTACGTGAGTAAAGTCTCATAACATTTTCAATGTATGAATGTTTAATTTTAATGGACAAACATTTTTTACTAGAGCTTGCCACTCTGGACTTCCCATCCTTTTGTGAAAGTAAAGTTAGAAACCAGTTACAGGCCAAATGAAATTAATTCAGTAATCTCCCATAGTCATCACAGGTTTAAATGCAATAGGAAAAGAGAGATAACAGATATAATACAGAACAAGGATCACAAATAGCAAGTAAGCTAGATTTTTAAAACTTTGGTCTCAGCAGTCAAAAGCATTCTAGTAATTACTGGAGAACATGAAATGTGATTACAAAAGATCTATGTCTACTGAACTCTTATTCATGCTTGCAAATTGGTCATGAACTGGTAAGATTTCATCAAATGTTTTTGTTCGTCTAAGCACTGAGTAATTAAATGTCATCAGCAAATTATTTTTATGAAGACATTTGATTAATAATTTCTATAGTGTTAGATTAATAATTTCAAGCATTTAATTGTAAAAATACAAGCTGTTTTGACTTAAATGCACGTCTCATAATGTAATCTCTGTTCTCTACCTCAGGGAATGCAGGCACTGACTTCCCAAAGGACTATTAGTGAATATAAATTAAAAAATTGCACTGCAAGAATACTCTTTGGGTAATGTCAAATTCATTCTTTTGGTGAACCCTTCAGCCAGTAAATATCTTGGTTATTATTTACCGCATGTGAACATAGCCCCAGGGGAATTAGCTTAAAGTGAATTATTATTTTTAAGCTCCTCCCTGCAATA
Source organism: Scolopax mira (assembly GCA_004320125.1). Classification (NCBI taxonomy): domain Eukaryota; kingdom Metazoa; phylum Chordata; class Aves; order Charadriiformes; family Scolopacidae; genus Scolopax; species Scolopax mira. The sequence continues at coordinate 300,444 of BJBW01000673.1, read as the reverse complement.
GGTATTCCCCCAGCTGTTTATGGTTGGTCTTTTTTTTAAGAAAATAGATAATTTTAAACAATTTTAAATTCAGTCATATTTTTATGGTTTTGTATTTTATTTTACTGCAGCTTTCATGTCTCCCTTCTCAAAAGTCATGGGCTTAACTCAGAAATCTTCTTCTCCAGTTATAGCAATTCCCTTTTCTCACCGATAGTCTGGTTTATCTTGGTTTGTGGATTTTTAAGGGACATGGAAAAAAAGAGCAAGTTTAAAAAATAACATTGTCTTTGGAGGATTTTGATGTTTTAATATCTTCAGTTAATAATAAAAATAGCCTACTATTATAAGAAATGTTTTAAACCACGTGTGGATTTTTAAACCACGTGTGGGTTTTTCATAGTCATGCCATCGCAGCATGGTATATAAATGGGGGAAGCTGCTGGAAAGGTGCAGCCTCCCCGTGGGGCAGGCAGCTCAGCAACCACAACTCGGAGCATAATGGGATCTCCCCAGCTCCCACCTGCATCTGTGGCTCTGGGGATTTTCTCCTGCTTTGGGAGACTTTGCACAGCTGGTGCGAAACCTGATCAGCCATATTTGGCAGGTCAGGAAGAATCTTGAGTTCTCCACCTATGACCTGGGAGAGGTGTCCAAGGGGCAGTGGAGAAGCAGGACGTGGGGGTTCATATGGAAAGGGAAAACAAGCTCAAGTGACTTGACTTGTTTCAGGCACTAATGGCAATTTGAGACTCAGAGCAACTCTGGAAAATGCAGATCATCATTCTATCCCTTTAAAATATGCTCATAACAAGGCAATCTGAAATGAATATTTAACTGTAGGCTTGAGAAGGGAAAGAACCATTGCTTTCCTGATCTGGAGTTAACACAGATAAAAATAGTAACTGCCATGTGGATCAGCAAGAGAAGACATAAAGCACCTAAGTTTTAGGAAGCTGTTTTTCTGACAGGGAACACAAGTCTCACAAGGGGCTTGGCTTCATAACTCCCCGGAAGTACAAGCCCTCCAATATCTATACTGCTGCACAATGACTACATTGCTCTAATTCAAGGTAGATTATTTTACAAATGAATTTTCAAGAACAGCTTTCTGCAAAGCATTCATGTGATACTGGGGGAGTGGACATAGGATAAGGAAGATAAATGCACCATTAAGAGCAGTTTTCAAGCGTGCTGACTCTCTGCTCCATGCCCAGTTGTCCCTCTATTCCCCAGCATATCCTGACAAACAAAGCAAAAAGTTGTTTCCAACTAAACAGAATAGGATCCAGAATATCTAAATAGCATAGGATTTTGGACTGCAATGCTCAAATTTGTTCATCTTCTCTTGAAGGAAATGGTCCAACACAGAGTATGTCTAAAACCAAGGGAAATTGCTGTAGCTAGAAAAATGTCATGAATATGTTTTCGGAACTGACGGTATGCTGGAGCAAAAAGATGTAGCATCAGAGATTTCCTTTGTTGATCTGCCCACAACAATCCTAGTGAAGAATATAACACTCACTATAAAAGTTTATGTTGAAACCAGGAAAGAACATGAGATTTTTTGTACATTCTAAATCACCTTTGCTGTGTATTTTCACAATTCTGATTTTACTTATATCTGTTACCAGGGTATGGGAAGTTGCACAAAGGACATGGGAGAAAAAGCTAGGAAGACTGAAATGCCCTGTAAAGGAAACAGGACAAATATGAAAAGGAGTTTCCATTTTGTCAGAACTGGCTATTGTTCTCCAACTTTAGTGGTATCAGTATAAAATTCCAGTTGATTTTGATAACCATATCAAATGGCAGTGCACCTTTATTGAGCTCTTCGCTCTCTGTACCTTGTTGAATCAGAAGGCAGTTGCTTCTTTTTACACGATTTCAAGGCCAAGCAATTTGAAAGTAACTAGACACAAATGAGATCAGAGATAAGTAAATAATAATGCATGGCATTGTCTTACAGACATAGTCTGACATGTTAAACTCCTTCTCTAAAGAAGGTGAAGACAGAACACAACAGAACTGTAGTTCAGTGCACATGGAAAGCCATGGATATCATTCTAAAGCATCTGGTTAAGAGTGATCTTTTCAGATTAAAAAAATACTTTTTGCAGAGTTTGTCAGTCACGGGTCTGAATTATACAAGGGTATACAGGGCTACAGTCAGTGATCCTCAGAAGAAAAAACCACATTGCCTATGGTTACTTGCCTCTCTACTGTTGGCCTATTAAACTTACAATAACCTTTGAATATTAAACTGGCTGTTGTTGCACTACTTCATTATGCTCAACCAGCTGTTAACACTACACGGTAGCTCTTTGTTATATTCGACGTAGGGAGTTACGTGACGCCTCAAAGTCAAGACTGAGTCTGGATTTTCTATTTAGCTTAAATTGCATTGCCCAGAATACATGTCAGAAACAATGTACGCAGAAATTTCTGTGTTTCTGTACACAGAAATATCTAATGCCAAGTACGAGATGTAAAAGCATCAAAAGCTTGATTGACTCATTAAGAATTCTCAATTATTTGTTTCCACTCTACATAATACTTTAACATGCTAATTTAATGATGTGTATCTCACATCTTAATTAAGACTAATCACAGAATACTAGTAATAACATCCCAGTTAAACTTTCATTTTCAGACAAAAGAAGTAACCTTTCTTTAGGTCAACTACTGACACAGTTCATAGGGGATCCCTGGAAGGTCAAAACAATATTGCATTGCTACTTAACTTCACACAATCACTTTAGCCCGAAGATCCTTTAGTTTTTTCCCTCATCTTAGTGATAAGTGTATTTTTAAATAATGGTGAATAGACGCCATTTTTCTTCATAAAACCAATCATAGGCAGGAGGTTAGATTCACTCATACACCCTCACAAGTTCAGGCTATTATACCATGGCAAAATAGGAAAATCAAAGGACTATCTCAGCTGTTCAGCACAAATGAAAGTCAGGACACAGTTGTGACTGACAAAATAAAGCAGCTCTTCTGTTGCAAACACAGGAATTACAGCAGGAAAAAATATCTGAAAGAAAAAGGCTGTTGACCTGAACAGCAATATTTACATTCCCCAAATCAGTGCCAATGTATTTCAGAAATCCTAATGTTTTCTGTGTTGGTTTCTATTATAGAGATGACTGGAAAATCCTGCCATTTAATAAAGGAAAAGAGAAGACGGACGGTGCTGCTGCAAAGCTGTTTCCAAGCATTATATTCTGAAATCATACCATATCAAAAAATACCCCATCATTGCCACAAAAATCAACTGCAAAACCTGAGGCCAAATACTGTGCTGATTTACACCCTGAGACACTAGAATAGTCTGTTAGGTCACTGTGGCTTCTGGCCTGCCATCTCTGTAGGGGCTCTGGATGTAACTTATGCCGAATGATATAAGTGTCTGCTCACAGCTGCACTTTTTAGTGGGTGTATCCTCGAAAAATAAAGTGATAGAAGACTAAAAACTTAAGGTTGTTGCTACAGTTTTTGCAAGCTGCAATGAAAAGCATGGCAAACCTTGAAAAGATAGCATTAGGACAAGGGGACTTCACTTCCCATGCCAATGCCATTGCTTAAAAAAAAAATAAGCAGTTACAAATGTAGTTCAAAATGCAATTTTTGGAACTGGAAGCATTCTCAAGGATTTGTTATTTTACAATGGTGGAGAAACACATGGGACTTCAACTTGTAGAGAACAGCCTTTTCCTATAAATCACAGAGCGTAATCTGAAACCTAGAAACAGCACAGGGGCTCACATTTATGGATTTAAAACAGATGAAGAGCAAGCATGCTCTTAACCCTTTCCCCATAATTTCTTCCCAGTACAAAATGAAAATGAATATGCAAGTCCTAAACAGAAATTAACTTCGTAAAAATCAAGATTAATACCATTCTGTAAACACCAAAAACTTGAGCTCTTTGACTGACTTCCCTAAGGACAAAAACACAGAATTGTCCTAAAGCAAAGCACTGTAAAACAGTTACAGCATAATCCACTATTCGGACTGTTCTTTCATCAACTTTTATTTAAGCAGTTTATCTTGTTGAGATTAGGATCTCTCTTATAGAGCAGGACCTGGCAAACACAGGCCTCTGGTTTTGAATATCAGGCTATATTTCACTGGGAAAAAGTAACTAGCAGCCTGTCATCTCACCATAAGGTTATAAACTTCTTGATCAGGCAACATGAGAAGTAATACTAACACATTAGTGGTAATTTCTATTCAGAAATACATAAGAGCATTAAGACGATACCAAGAACATTTCTGTATTATCTTTTAAGATCCCAAACGATTTCCCTATCATTTTAGCCTTTCTTATGGCTCACTGGACAAAAAAACCCCAAGCCCAGAATAGCCTGTTTAAACATGAATTGTAAGTTCCAACCTTTTACTTATATATATATATATTATAATTTTTTTAATTAAAAAAGCCTAGTGTAAAAGAATTGATTGGAATCTCAGGATCACCAAGAAGAATTAGGCTATACCTGGACAGAGTCATAGTTCCAGTACTTCCAGAAATTCACTCACATACATGACGCAACAGTATGATTAAAACCAGAAACGTGCTCTGATTGAAATAAAGTATGATGGTACATCATGTTAAATCTCTGCACCAATGTGATATTTTAGAGCAAATCCTAAAGACACCTACCCAGGAAAGTTGAAAAAAGAAGAGAGATAATTTTAATCTTACTGCAACATCACTCATCTGCACACACAATATTTGCCCGTGGTAATCCAACCTCTGTCCCTTTATTGGCTGCTGTTCAATGAAGTGATACTTTTGTCCATGTCTCCTGATGAAAAGCTAGGGTGTTTCTGTACTTCACTGAAAAGGCTGCAATTCATAGGAAAAATGGCTCTAAAGTGGCAATGACGAGCAACTGAATCTTTTTCAAGCGAAGAAGTAGCCACCTGAGACATTAGAAAAATGCAGCATGAAAATGAATTCAGTCTTAATTACTGGGCACCACCATTCTCTCTTATGACCAATGTTTGATATGCCAAATCATGTGTTAGCAAATCTCAGTAACCAGAACAGTCACAACCATTTTTTTTTAAATTGTTTCAAACCAAAGACTGACTTTTTTCACAAACTCATTCTTTGTTGAAAATTTAAGATTAGACCTTAAACTGTTTCACCATCATCCTATTACTACTTCTGAAAGGCACAGGCCAATTTCAAATAAAATCTCCCTTGCTTCACTTTAGTCCTCCAGATGCTCAGATCAAGATCTCATCTTTGTCTCTTGTGAACCCAAGCTCATATAGATGTCCCCACTGGGATTTCCAAAGGTGTCTATCAGCCCATCTAATTAGGTTGAAATAGTTCTGAAAAATCACACGAGGTACCTAAATACAATCTGAGAATCTGACCTGTTCCATACATAACTGGGTGCACAAATTTTATGAGTGAGATGGAAGAGATACCTTGCAGCTTGAAGGACACTAAAAACACTGACTGTATTGCATTTAGTAAATTATGTGTTCAAAATGGCTAGCTAGATAAACCCTTCTTTAAAGCACATCCTGTGCAAAGGCTCCTGCCTAAAGGTATGGAGCTACTTGGAAGCCTCCCATCTCACCAAAGCGCATTTAGGACTGGATGTTCATGGGCCCCCTTATTGATTTGAGGGATCAGAAAACCTTTAAGATAGCAAATATAGATGATATATTTAGAAGAATTCTAGATACACGCTTACTAACTAGGTTCATATCTTTTGCGTGGAAAATCTGACGCAAAACATCCGAGTTCTCTAGTTCTAGCTAATAGTTAAAGAATATACTGTGTTATTACTATTGCAAAAAGACAGGAGAAATTTTATGAGCTGATATGCTGGAGACAGAAACTGGCTGGGACTAACTACTCTGGTATGTGAACTCTGTTTCTTTCTGTGGCTTCAAAGCATAGGAACAGCTCAGCAACATATTTTTTGGCCTAGAATTACTCTCCAGCAAGTTAGATATGGAAAACACCATGTGTTTTAATTACTTTCTCCCTCTGATTGAGAAACTGTTAACAAGCCTGTTGTACCTTTCAACTTTAGTTCTTCTACACAGAAAAAAATATTTTGCTTACTATTCCCATCTCATTGTTTAAATATGTGATTATGTTTACAGAATGATTTACAGTCAAGTACTTTGTTAAAAATATCATCTCACTTCATAACTTTACAGTTTTGCAACACACATTTCTGCAAAGCAGCATTTCCTCAATAAGGGTAGAGAAGCAGCTCAACTACACTCAGCGCAAGGGATAGGAATCTCTTGTCCTGACCAGTTTTAGGTGGGCTCTCTTTACCCTAGAGATCTTTTCTTCAGTGTAATTGATATAGTCAAGGAATCCAGTATTCAAAGAACAGATATGACCATGCATTTCTCTTGGCAGTATCAGCACAGAAAGAATTAAATGGAAATGAAAACTGAACAACCAATGTCTGGAAGAGTGACTACAGTCCAGGATGGACAGTTATTTGAGGGAACATACTAGTAGTGAAATTAAGGATGGCTCAGCACTGTCACCATTTGTGTTATACTCATCTGGAGAATCAGGAGATTTTCACCTCAGGATTAACATTGTATGTCATACCACAAAACCACAGCAAATTTTACCTAGGAAAGCAGAGAGGTATCTTGCTTGGCTGTGACACTGTAAACTACTGGGACAACTTACTTTTTGGGGGTCTGAGATAAGACATATATAAGATAGATATATATATATATACACACACACACCCCTCAAATGTCTTACCTGCAAAAGAGGTAGAATGAGAAGCAATTGGCCAAAGCTTCAGCTGGTTCAAATCAGAGCCCCACTGATTTATTTAAATAAGCAATCCTGACAGCCTTGCTTAAAAAAGCACTGCATCAGGCTCTTATCTCCTCTTCTCTTTCCATGCCACTGTAAGCCAGATCTCTTCTCTAAGCCACCTTCCTCCATATTAGCTCTCGCCCGCCTTCTTCTCCTCTGACTTTCTTGCACTTTGCAATTACCTTTTCCTCCCCTTTACCTTTGTGCTTTCTGCATCCATCCTGTGGTTCCTCCTCTCTATTGTATCAGTCATAAGTTACTTATCCCCATTTTCATAACCCTTCATAGCCTGCTGTGACTCTAGCTATTAAATCTCTTGAGCACCATCACTCTGGGCACCATTGCTCAGTACTTGTGCAGCCACATTTCCACAATTCCTCCCTTGTCACTTTTGTACCAAACAACCCTGCAGCATAACTTTTTTTCTATTTCTCCTTACTCTTTGGCTGCATGGTATCTCTTCGCAGTGAATCATAACTCAGAGAATACACCCCTCATATTTTAAGGAGCACAAACACTAAATTAGGCTTTCAATGTAGGTACTAGTTGAGCAACTGTGCTTTTTGTGTTAAACTAATGATAGGAATGCCCTAAAATCAAGCAAAAACCTGTTCACTCAAAGTTTTGTGAAATCCCAGACTGGAGTTTTTTTGAGGAAAAAGGACTTGTCAAACCACAGTAGCACCTCCTAATAAGCGCTTCACAGATACACTGCTAGTACAAAACCATAAATTATTTCCAACTTTGAATTATCTTTTCAGAAAAATATCCATTTACACAAACTAAAATACATAGTGAGTTATGTATATGAAAGTATTCATTTAATACAAGGCAAGTAAGTTACTGTATATTGTAGACAAGAACTGAAGGAAAAAGGAATGGATTTTGGTTTTGAAAATACCAAAACCGAGAAGGTATTTTAAAGTGGTGAGAAGTCAAAATCACAATTAGCAAGAAGAATTTCAACAGACATCAGCAGCGATCCCTCACTGAAAATCTTCTGAGAAAGCGGGGAAAATTAGTAGTCCTTGTCTACGAGCTACTTTTACACCTTGTATATGTCTCTATATCCATAGGTTCTGCACAGGTCAAGAGCAGAGAGTAGAGTATGCTAAGGTACACAGGAACAAATTTCACCTCAGTTCTGTTCTAGGGCATCACAAAGTTTTTAATAGGACTGAAGGTGCTAATTTACGATGCTGACCTCAAATGAAGAGGGGAGAATTGATTGGAGAGTTTCCGTTATTCATTTCAGTCTTTATTATTACAACTCTACTTACTTCAGGGATTGAAAAACAATTAGGAATTTTGAAATAATGCTGAAAAGCATGGGAATAGGCATGGCCTTACTGAGTCTATTGAGTGGCTTTTTGTGCAATTTTAATATTGCTTGTATGGAAAGAGAAAGCAAGCCAAGTGTATTCTGTCTGTGGGTAGTGCAGTTTCAGCTAAGCCAGCTTCTGAGGCTATATTTGCTCTTCTCCCTTGTGTGCCCTTTTAATTAATATTATTTTCCTCTCCTTCCAGTATATGAAAGCATACTCTTACTGGATTAGATCAATCTTAGTTGATTCCTCAATTCAGGAAGGACATGGACCTGTTGGAACGGGTCCAGTGGAGGGCCACGAGGATGATCAGGGGGATGGAGCAGCTCTCCTATGAAGACAGGCTGAGAGAGCTGGGGGTGTTCAGCCTTGAGAAGAGAAGGCTCCGGGGAGACCTTATAATTATTCATATCTGAAGGGAGCCTATAGGAGAGCCAGATTCTTTACAAGGAAGTATAGTGACAGAACAAGGGGCAACAGTTTTAAATTGGAAGAGGGGAAATTCAGATTAGACAACAGAAAGAAATTCTTTACAGTGAGGATGGTGAGACACTGGAACATATTGCCCAGGGAATTCGTGATGTCCCATCCCTGGAAGTGTTCAAGACCAGGCAGGATGGGGTTTTGAGAAATCTGCTCTAGTGGGAGGTGTCCCTGCCCATGGCAGGGGGGTTGGAACTTGATGATCCTTAAGATCCCTTCCAAATCAAATGATTCTACGATTCTACTGAGACCTTAACTGGAGCTTAAGCGATACCATAGATGTATGTGCAAATAGCTAATCACAAAAATCTAGGTTTATCCACATTCAAAAGTGGAAGTGCATGGCACATTCCCCCCCTTTTTCTTCCTCAACCTATCTCCATTACTCAACTTCTGTAGGGTTTCTAAAATACAGAGGAAAGAACAAACATTAGAAGAAAATTAAAGTTGCATTTTCTTCTAGCCTGGGTTTTATTTTCTTGGGAGATTTGATGATGAACAATTATCTATGCTTAATTCTATCCTATTAAATGTTGTATAGTAAGTGACTACAAGGTTATCAGAAGAGTTAATGTGACATCATTAATGCTGTTTTAAATATGAACTGACCACCTAATCAGGGCACAAGGAAAAGCAAGCTTACAAATAGCTTAAAATTCAATCAAAACCAGACAAATCGCACACAAGTTTGGGTAATGGAGTAGGTGACTAAAGGTGGAGACCCCACCCTGGACTGCCATAACGGGAAGTATTTGAAAAAAAACCAACTCAATGTTTGTCGGTTTATGCAAAAAGGCAGAGCCAGGCTCTGCCAGCTCCTTGTGGGCACAAAATGCCTGGTGACAGCGTGCACAACACGGTGACTCCAGTGTGCATTTCAGAGGTCAGGGACTCGGCAATGACTTTTTTCAACCAGGCGTGGTGTCTCCTGGCAAACAGCTCTGTGGCTGTGGCTCAACCTCTGGGCAATTTAGCCCTGTAGCAACACCAGTATGAGACCTATGAAAAGTTACATCTCTTAAGAGTGACAGGGCTTAACACCTAAGGCAAACGGGCTTTTTGCAAATAACTGAGAATTTCAGTCTCTGGCACTTCTTAGTAACATTGGATTTTTTAAAAACATATTAAGTAAATTCCTAAAGATGCAGACAGACAGCCAACTACAAAACACTTAGTCAAATCCTACAGATTACCCATCTGTCTCAGAACTGCTTTATATCTTTACAAGTCTGGGCTTTAATTCAAACATAATTCATTTTTCTTAATATCAGACCAAACCAGAAATAAATGGTTTGGTCTTTGGAAAAGTTTTGGACTTTTTATATTTAAAAAGGTTTAAGTATCTTTTCTTCATATTATTTTTTAATGTTTGCAGGCTAAGACCTAAAGCACCAATAATGAAATGCCACAATAAAGAACATTTTCATAGAATTTCACATCTGAATTGGAAGCAGGAAAAAAACCCAAACAAACAAAAAATCAGCTTAAACTCTTTTTGCACAAGACTTTCATGACCCAATTTGAAAACTCATGAGATTTTCACAAGTCTGAAAGACGTCATAAACTACATAAAATAGAGCAATGACAAACTATTTCTATGCGAATAATTAGGTGAATAAATGGAATTTGTGCTTTTTTTTTCATGTAATTCCTTTTTTCTCTGGTGGTATGGAATGCCCTGAAATGTTTTATATTACTGATACCTTTAGCTACTGCATCAGGCCTAGAATAAAGACCACTTAAATGATCTTTCATATTAGAATCTGATTAGAATTAGAATTTTCCTGAATCTGGGCAGAAGTGAATGCTGTTATGATGTATATTACTGAGCAGCAACTGCAGTGTTCTTAATCCTTAAACTATACTTGCCCCTAAAATTCACATTCAGATAAAATGGGCTAAAGACAGTTTTTTATAGTACAAAAAGCAGTTCCAAAATTGTTTTTATTCTAATATTTGAAATGATTAAAGCAAAGCACTGTAAAAGTTCACCTTATTACAAGAACAGGCATTTATTAAATAATTAGAACTGCATCACAAATTAAACTATATCCAAACTATATCCAAACTATATCTGAACAGTCCTTCACCATATTGACTTCTTACAAAGTAAGTAAATCTAATGTGGCTAAAATCCCATAAAATCATTATTTTGAATTTCAGAAACATGAACTTCTAGATAAAAAATGGAATCTCACTTTCTTTCATCACATCACATTACATCACAAAATGATTTATCAGCAGCAGTAGAACAGTCCTCATAGTTTTTACAGAAAAATACATTAATTTTCTTCCTGTGCATGTATGAATAAATGTTATATATATATATATATATATATATGCTTGATTATTGTTGGAGTGTTCCTACTGAACTACAGGTTCAGTTTACTTTTTGTTTCAGGTAAGGAGGATACTAAAGTAGTTGTTTGAAGAAAAAACAAAGAAGCGGAACACAAAACAGAGGAAATGTTGTAGGCTGTAAATGAGGTCAAGTTTGTTGATTCTTAAAGGATTTTATACACAGCACCAATTTGTAAGCATCAAGGTGTTTTTCCACTTAAAAGTGAAGCAGATATACACCTAACTTGATGGCCCAAAAGAAAGTTCAGGTATGCTATTCAGTCAGTGGCAATTGAGAGAATTTAAGTGAGATAGCTAAAATAACTGGTATGAATTCACTGTAACAAAAAATCTGCCCTATTATATGTTTCCAGTATATGTTACTCAGTTACTAAGACAGCCTTAAATAAAAACATGTGGATTATATAATAACACATAATTATTTAGTTTTTGCAATGTACTCTCACCTAAGTAGATAATTGGCAACGAGGACTGAACATAAGAACTTTTGACCTGAAAGCAGATAGTTTTTTTCTGAATTCAACAAGAACATACTCTCTCTTTTCTGAAGACTTCAAACAATTTACAATAGTAATGAATTTTTTATTAAAAAAATGTGCTTTGAGACGATTGAATAGTTCTTGGAAGCTCAGGAAAGGTATCCAGCATGGTGCTATCTTTCTTTAAACAGGGAAAAATTACAACATAGCTGCTGGCATTGCCAGTGCTCAAATCAGTGTTCAGGAAATACCAAATGTATAATCACCTGTGAGTGAAAAAGAACCAAGGCAATGTCAAGAAGAGCATTTATGCTTGTTTTTTTCACACATCCTAAACTTAAGTATTCAACTATGCCTTCAAATCAGCTCTTCAAGAGAATGTGCTCTAAAATTATTTCTCATCTTCATCCAGTTGCAGAGAGCTGTTCTTTCACAAGAGTTAGCACAGTTCTGTGATGGGGTAAAATCTTGGCATGCCCAAGTCAATAAGAGTTTTGTTATTGACATCAGTGGGTTGGAATTCCTTCTATTATCTTTAGATACCTGGATAGATGCCTGAACATCTGCTGAAGTTGTCTCTAAAAAGTCTATGTGCAGTTTCTTAGAAATGCTCAGATCTGCTGGTGAGGATAATTTCACCCATTAAAAACACTTACAGATTAAGGGTTCACTAGAAGTTGCTGTGCCTGACTTACTTGTTAGATTTATTAAGGAGAATTCTCATTTCAGAAAACATAGGCAAACACTTTCTTGCTTCACATAACCTTTTTCCAGACCCCTGTCAAAATGTGGTATATTAAGCAACTTCTCCACAGGTTACACAGGAAGCCTGTGGCAAAGCCAGAAATTCTGAGTCCCATGAAATTATTTGAACACCTTCCTTTTTTCCTTTTTTTTTTTTTTTTTTAAAATACCAATCAAGAATGAGAACATGAGGGAAAAAGGAGGGAGGTATCTACGGATGATATACTGGTGAACCAACATTTTTCCAACCCAACATTTCCTACAAGTGCAATGAATTAAAGTGCAAAGAAAATATGCATACATGCACAAACATAAAAAAGGAAATTTCCCAATTTATGATCAGATATATAGCGATATTCAGCCATCTCTGCTTATAAAGGCACAAAGAATAAGCAATGGTCTGCACAGGAAGAAAGCCCTGGTTTATGGTGAGAGCCAAAGTGCAAAAGCCAAGTGCGCCACTGCATCTACTCTCAAACCTGCCTGTACAACGTATTTTCTCAGTCCCAGATTTCCTGCCTTTTTCTATGCCTATGAACGGCAACATGTGTGTGACCATTTATAGCACAGTGACAAAACAAGAATACAAAATCTGTATTAAAACAATAAGGAGATATAGGCAGATTTCTCTATAGCTACTAATTCTCTCTGATTAACACCTTTATTCACACTTCACTTCCATTGCTCACTTTTTGTATTTAATGTATTTTTCCTAACTAATCTTTGCAATTATACAGATTTTCCTTTAAGTTTGCTGTTCAGCGCAAGAAATCAATGCATTTTCTAAAAATGACTGGTTTTGTAAGAACAGGGTCGTTGGCAGGAACAGAGCCTCACTACACTTGCCTATGTTAAAAATAAATGAATGGTATGGTCTAAGTTCATTAAACCAAAGTAGAATTGACTGATAGATAGGTGACATTAAACATCATTCAGACACATTCTCTTGCCATGTTAATGTTCAATGTAGACTTAGCAGTACCTGCTTGTCTCAAGGGTATGTGTCCTGAAGAATGTTTTCATTCATTTAATATTTCACTTTATCTGCAATCACTTCAAGCCACTTGCAATCAGCTGAGCTAATAACACAAGATGAATGAATTGACAGAACTTTTTCAGAAATATAGCAGGAAAATCCAGACTTGCTACAAAACTGTTTGATGCTTCAGCAGGACACAAAGCCCCTGGACCTCCCTCCACACCTCTAAAATCTCCTTTTCCCCAGACTGTTTGATGCACTTGCTTAAGGGAACATAAAGCATCACAACAGCAACAAAACATATAATACTGTTCAGGGACTCAAGAAAGATCTTGACCTAGAGGAGGAAAAAAAAAAATTGCTGTGAAGACTGAAAAACATAAAATTAAAGCCTTTTGAAAATGATCATACTGTCAGCATGTTGGAATCAGACATGTATGGGGCTCCAAACTATGTGATTTTTTTCAAGGGAAGGGAAGGGGAAGGGGAAGGGGAGAAGAGGTTTCCAGCTTTTAAGCATTAGGGCAAACTCAATGTTTTCTTTCAACTACTTTTTCAAGGGAAATTACAAATCAATTGTCTTGAGGAGCTGGGACTTGAATTGATAAAATAACCCAAAATAGGCACGATGAGACTAGTCATTAAAAGTCATGAGATGTCACCCACACTAAAAATAGAAAAACAGGCTCCAAACTATCTTTTAGCTATGCATTTAGTACTGGCTGAGGAAAAGCAGGATTAAAACTGGGATGTTGCATACAGGTGACTTCCCTGCTTTCTCTCCATTAAAACCTGGCTCCCAGTATGAAGAGCAAGATGAAGAAATTCATAGAATCATAGAATGGTTAGACTTGGAACGGACCTTAAAGATCATCTAGTTCCAATCCCCCTGCCATGGGCAGGGATACCTCCCACTAGACCAGGCTACTCAAAGCCTCATCCAGCCCGGTCTTGAACAGTTCCAGGGATGGGGCATCCACAACTTCCCTGGGCAACCTGTTCCCTCACAGTAAAGAATTTCTTCCTTGTCTGAACCTCCCCTCTTTCAGTTTAAAATCATTACCCCTCATCCTGTCACTATACTCCCTGATAAAGAGTCCCTCCCCATCTCTCCTGTAGGCCCCCTTCAGGTACTGGAAGGCTGCTATAAGGTCTCCCCGGAGCCTTCTCTTTGCCAGGCTGAACCACCCCAACTCTCTCAGCCTGTCTTCAGAGAAGGCATGCTCCAGCCCGCTGATAAGCTTTGTGGCCCTTTTCTGGACTTGGTCCATCATGTCCACATCCATATGTCTGTCCTTCATTTTTTTGATGTGTTTGGACTGCTTTGTTACCTAATCAGTCACTCAAATTTTTCACGCAGTTTGCACACACAAAAACTAGATGTGTTTATATGAGAGTCTCTCCAGGAGTCATAAATGAAAGACGTACTAATTTAACTAAAAAGATCTTGCAGTTGCGATTCCATGTTGCTGTGAATATATGAGCAATTCCACTGAGTGCTCTGGGCAATATGTCATGCAAGCTAAGGCACCATTTTAAGATTTTGCAAGGATGAGGCCTAAGATTTTTTGCCGTCTTGTAAGGAGGAAAGAGCTCACCAAAAGACTGTTTTAGGATAAAACAGATTAAACAGAGGAGTAACACATTCATTTTGCAGAACTTGATATTAGCCAAAAGATGGTAGACTGTGATGATAAATTTTCAGCCTGATAATATTTATATGTTGAATTTAATACTTACAAATATAGTGCTAAAATACAAGATACAGAAAGCCCATTAAGAAGACCCTCCAGATAAAGAGGCAGTGTGAAATGGAATGTTTCTACTTAAGCAGGCACTTTGTCACCTACATTCAAACTTAAGAATCCTCTGATACACCTACTACCCCAAGTACTGAAGTATTTTTTTTTACAGCTTCTTGGAAAACGCGGGTGTGAGTAAAAACTTCACAGTGGATGCATTAATACAGCAAAGGGAAACACCCCTGGCAATTTTAAATTCAGATCAAACCTTTGGTCCAAAATCAGTTTCAAAGTGCAGTATGTCACTAGCAATTTTCTATTACAATGTCATGCTATTAAATTTAAAGTGATTTACCAGATTTATAGAAATCTGATTTACTTTAAAAATACAACTCAGAAACCACTATTCTTGCAATGAATAATAATCCTGCTTTTTCAGCTGTGCCTTTAGCATATCCTGTCACTCATAGGAAGGTAGAATTCAAAGAAGAGAAAGCATGATTTTGCTTTTGTCCTGCTTAATTTGCCAAGCAATTCTGTGTCTTGTGAATTTAGTAACACACTACAGCCTTTAGTGAATAGTAATCATTGGAAGTATTAGGAAACAGAAGCTAAGGATTAACCTTGCATTAAAACTACTGTTGACCTTATAAGAGTGATTATTTATTAGTCTGTGAAAATCATGACATAACCTCACAGCTCATATAACTATTCAGGTGTATTATAAAAATAAATAAATACCATCCTTCTCCCAGCACCAACAGCACTGCACTTAAATCACTTGAAGTTTTAATACAGATGTTTAACAGGTCAACACAAATACAGCATTCAGATGATTGTTAAGATTAAAAAGTTAATCAGCAAATTTAATAATTGCTGCATGATTTAAAAACTGCTCACAAAAAAAAAGGCTCAAGCCTGCTTTATATTTAAGATGTTTAAGAAATTTTGCTTAGAATATACAGAGTTAAAAAGCAACCACTTGGTCGTAGTCACTTGTTTGTGCAGCACCAAATTTAAATCCAAGAGAGATTATGAGAAAATTTGCTGCAGGCTGTCAGACCTCATTAAGTTAATGGAACTGGTAAATTGGCACACTTCCAGCACATTGTAGAAAGAAAAGCGCTTTCAGCTCAAGAGTGAAGGAGATCTAGTTTCGGTTTGGCAGCTAAAGGAGATTATTAGCTATAAATAATGGCTGCACTGAGATGACTTATATGGGATCGCTTGACCAAAATGAAGGCAAAGAGACAAAAAACATTAACATTTTGAAACAAACGATACAGTCTCTTTGTTGGATGGAATCTAGAACAGCTTTGTAGACATTTCCCTTTTAAAGCCTTACTATTTACAAAACCATCTACCAGTCTTCGTAACAAGCTTAGCTACCACTGAACTCATTAACAAGAGAAAATTCTTCTCTTTGTTGGGTCTTTGAATCTCTTTAAAAGCTGTTATGAAACTAATGGCTCAATGTCAGGTGGTGATGTGTTGTGATGTACTCACTAGTATAAAAGTATTAGATTATTTTGGTCTGAAATACTGCGGAGTATTTTCAGAGCAGAAAGGTAGCAATACCCAGGCAGGTCAGGGAGCAGAATGTTAGTTTCCTGAGTGACCAGGGAAGACAAAATGCTGAATAATATGAAAGAGAGAAATTTCTCTTTGGCTAATGAGATGTGCATGGTAAGACATTTTTCTTACCTCAAATTTCTAAATGGTAAACAGGCTTTGAACTAAAGAAGACCAGAGAAACCTCTGAATTTAGACTGATAAACACAAAACTGTATATGCAAAAGTTAACAGTTGAATACGTGTCTGGGATACAGATTTTGATTTTGAATACACTTCAAGATTCAGAGGCTTACTTAAATGATGACATCTGCAAAGTTCAAGTCAAGATTTCAAACATCTCTATGGCCAGGAACTGGTTCTATTTATTTAATCTATTTATTTATTTACAGTTACATTTGTCTCTGCTCTGAAGCAGACTGGGTATTCTTCCATTCCTCAGTGGTGAAGCATTTTGAAACAAGTTTTAACTGACAGCACTAAAATAAAAAGAGCAAGCCCTATTTCTTCTGCATAAAATGAGAATGGGAATTCTACTGTTTACTTAATTCTTTCTTTCTTTGCCCTCTTATTGTTTTTCAGGAATACATTTTAGAGGAAAATCAGGTCAGTTTCTATGTGTATTTTGGGCTCAGCTTTTCTGTCAAGCAGTTGGTGCAGGGGTGACCGTGACCTAATTAGGTAAGAGCACCTGCCACCTTGCAAACTGTATTAACATCACATAGATCCCTTGTCAGCATTGCACACGAGTGACTTTTACTTCTGAGCAACTCAGTCCAAATTGAAGCCAACTACCTTCACTCATGATACGACCAATTTCCCCAGGCACCCAGTCACAGTGGGTATAGGAGGCACTTGAATATCTGTATGAGTCTGCTTTTACTTTAGATTTACTGCTGAGTGACTGGTGAATTCTGCCAAAGAAAGTAAACATCAGGTTCTCTCCTTATGAATGAAAGCTTTATTATGCTTTAAAAATTTCTGCACAGAAAAGGCTGCCTTCAACAATCAGCTGAGCTAAATGTGGGAAAAAGGTAATAATACATTAATGCAGTAACACACATTGCTTGCACCAGAGATCTGGGGGCGGAATATATCAGAGTGTAGCAATCGCAGTCATGTTCTGACTGTGGTGCCAACTTGAAGAGTCAGGCATACTAAAAAAACCTTAATTCACTGCATCCCTTACAGACAAGGTGGAAATTTTGCATCTAACACTATTACTTACACTCCTCCCGTCCTCCCCAAAAACCCCAACCCGAAACCACTTCTTATTTTTAATACTGTTCAAGAATAGCTTACCTCCTGTAGACAATAAAATGCAGCATGTGAAGGATTCTGGAGGAATACTCATTATGAATATTTAGTGTTTAACTATTCTGAAACATGATACCAATTTACTTACATTAAGAACAGCATTCCTGTATGAAGTCGTCTCTGCCCATTAGGAAAGGATACATGAAGATCATAGCTAAATAGTTTACCCAAGTGTTCATTTTGAATAGAAAACAAAGCTGATTGTTTCTTTTCTAAGTACCATGCATGACAGAAGCCAGAGACATATGGAATTAACAGCTACCATCATAAAGTTCACACCTCCACAAAAAGCTACTCTAGCCTTGAAAGAGTTTTAATATTTTTTTTCCACACACATACACAAAGGAGTGAAGAAAGACTTACCATAGTTTCAATTTAATGTTAAATGTCAATTTAATATTTAAACGACCAAGTAATAACCCCCTAAGTAATCTCAAACTGGCAGTTTCTCCTACTCATCTCACCAGATAATGCAAGAAAACAATTTTTTTCCTTGTAACTTTTCAGGTACATATGTAGACTTAATTATGTGCCATTACAAGATTATACACTTTATGTACTACAGATCTATAACAAAATAACACATTAATATATCCAAGTAATGCAGACAGGATCCTGGTCAGCAGATAATCCCAAGAGACCTGAAGCACTGAGTACCATGAGACATTATTCTCTAAACATCTAAAGCAAATGAACTAAAACACATGACAAGATTCTCCAAACCTAGCAGTACTTGAAATTTTGCAGTCTAGTCAACCTCACCTTTTAACTGACTTTTTTGAATACTTATGGATTATGCATTAAATTTAGGCAAACATTCTAACTAGCTGAATGTTATAAGCCATGACAGGACTGAAGACCATTTATATTTCTCATGGTAACATTACATCACTGTTTTATGTGGATATTATAAGTCAGAAAAACTAAACAGATGCCCAAAGGCAGAAGCCTCCTGATGATGGTAAAGAGTACAAATATTTACTGAGTAACCTGGAAGGAGAGAAGGAAGGAAATGATACAGTCTCATCTGCAGGTGGGGTGGGAGCCCAATGCCCAGCCACAAGGTATGAAAGGCAGAGAAACATGGTGAGGAACAAAGAGGAAGGGAAAGATGACTGAAAGTTGCTTGTGTCAAGGGAAAACAATTCAGGAAGATATTCGAACACATGAGCAGGCTTCCGTGATACTCAGTTATATAGTTTGTTTCTTTGAGGAAACAAGTTTAAAATAGCCTGAATAAAGTCTCCTACTTTGAGTGCAAGGTATTACAGAAAAAGCAACATTCAACGAAATGTAATATTGCTGCTTTAATATGCACTGGGTTTTGTGTAGCTGAAAATGTCAGTATACTGAATTTTACCAACTTTATACTTTTTCAACAGTGTTACACTGCATTCCCTCTTGGACATATTAACGGGGCACTCTTTGACAACTTGTCTACTGTAATTACACAGATTTCCATAGAGGTTTCACCTACTTCCAGCTGTTAATCATGGACATTTCTGTCCTTAATGTATTCCAAACAAACAGAAGCCAAAATTACTTGTTTCTATTCATCATCTGAATTTTGGGTGCATATCAAGACTGTTTGCCCAAAGATATAGTCATTAAAGTCCACATGCTTGTTCATTATGACAATGATAAATAAACAAAAGAGATTTTTAGGTTAAATTTAGTAAAAAGAAATTAAAAAATCTTCTTCATCCACAAATCACTAATCAATATACAGACAAGCAATAGGAAAACAATAGGATACTACAGCAATCATACAACCTGATGACTCAAACATACCCATCTGGCTATGCAGGTATGAGTGAGCGGTACCTTAATGTCAGTTTCCATGAAACATCTCAGTGGTTCAAGGCTGATAGAATTTATCAATGTAAATACTCTGAAATAGATTGTTCATCTCTTCCTCAAACACAGAAATATACTAAAAATCTTACACCTGCTAAAAATTTCCAAGAAGAAAAAATGTTGATTTTGCACATCCCAAAATTTAATCTGTAGTTATTCCAGTCACTTCCATACATCCATTTCTTGGTATCATTTAATGTTCTGCCTCCATATAGCCAAAGATAGTTACTCATAAACAGTATGAAGTGAAAAAAAAAATTACAAATAATATATTCATATATAGCCTAGGCGTGAAGGATTCAAACTATTTACAAAAAAGGAATATATCTAAAAAAATAAATGATAGCCAAACACAAGTGTTTTCAAAATGCTGCATATACAGCCTTGCAGAAGTCTGGAGATGCAGAGGCGAGTTTTTATAAAAACTATAAACAAGGAACTTCCTTCCAGGAATGAATTATTAGGAGTATGTACCTAATATTAATATTTGAAATTAAACTGGGAATAGAAGTAACAAATACATATTATGCCCACTTCTTTTTAAAAAATAAAGATATCTGGCACTAATGCCTTCATAGACAGATCTAGGACACATAGAAAGTACAGATATCCTACCCTCCACATATAGTCAGATGAGTTTGAATCAATGTATCACTTATACTCAAGGTAAGACACAACAGAGAAAAGACGCCTACGTTCCCCCACAGAACTTAATTTCCACCATTGAAATTATTTTTTTAGAATTATTCAGAATTAAAGAGAGGTCAATAAACCAATTACTTTGGGCAATGGCCAAAATAAGTACTAGTAAAGTAATTAATGCCCTTTTCATTGTTTCCGCATCATGGAGTGTTAATAAATTGGGCTTTTGTCACTCTCCAGTATTTTCTTTACAACAAATTTCTTCATTCCAATCCATCTTTTTTATGGCTCCCTGTTAATAATTTAAAATTCCAGACTAATTAGATTTGCATTTCAACTGTTAAGTCACAACCTCCAGTTTCATCTCTGTTCAGACTCTCTATTTTCTGATATTCTTAATGAGGCAATACTTTTATTTAAAGGGTGTGATCCTTAAAAGACTTTCTAGTGGCTTATTAGTTATGTGAAGAGGATCTTTCACGAGTTCCCACGTATATCGCTTAAGCACAGCGCAGCAGCACACACTTTAGCGATAAACACTAGCACACCATTAAATCCAAGACCTCCTATAACCTGGAGTTCATCTTTTTACAGGATCAACCTGTTTATAACTGCAGCACTTTGATTACTCCCTTCCCTCATAAGCTATTTTGATTCATTTCATGTATTTGAAATGTGTTCACTTGATCATGGCACTAGTAAAACAAATTATTTACCTCCTATATCTTCCAAGGGGACTACCAGTAAATACACAACTCAGTAAGGAGGCCACTGTCACACACAGGAATCCAGCCAAGCATTTTACAGAGCCACACACATAAATAGGCTCCTTTTCTGTGAACTTATCTCTCTGAACTATCTACAACTTATCTCTTTTCTGTCAGAAACAAGAAAATTGGAAAAGACAGTAATTTCTCTTATGCAACATGAACCTATGTGAATTTTTACTCTAAAGAGATAGAAGTAAATACATTGAGCACCTGCCTTTGAAAAGGAAATTGCAGCAGTAGGAGGAGCCCTTTTGCTGAACACACTGCATAAACCAAAAATATCTTGAAGGATTTTTTTCTTCCTGGAAAATAAAGTCAAATCCAATGCCAGACTCTCCCACCTAGCTGCTACTACTGAGATTTACAGAGAGACAACCAAAGTCACAGCAATAGCAAGGCTTGGACCTCATGATATATTCATCCTACCTGTTGAAATAAACGCTGTGGTGAGTTAATACACAGGCAGCACTGAGATCTGAGCGCATACACCAAGCGTTTCTGAAGCCAACATGAATTATGCCTGTATCTTAAATGTAAATTTGGCCCATGTGCATTTCTAGTCTTTCTCCTGTTTCTGAGAGCTCTCAGTGAAGAGGAGGAAGGGAGAAGAGCCAAACACACTAAATGCCAAATGCTGCCTACATCACCACCTCTGCTTCACTCAGTGGTGAATGAAGTCATTAGCTTGAAAATCTGAATCTGGAAGAGACTTCGAAACCACTTACAGCCTCCAGAATTCCACCTGGGAGATAATTTGCCAAGGTGCTAAGTGGAGACAGAGCCAAAGTTCCTGGTTCAGCCAGTCCAGCTGCATGGTAGGAGCCTCCTGCCAAGAAAGCGGAGGTATGGAATTGCAAAGTCAGATATAAGACTATGCAATTCCCACAATCATACACGCAATTTAAATCCCCACACTGAAGTTTGTAAAAGGCCTTGAAGATGAAAGGTACTATCCATAATAAACCCTAAGTAAAATTATTAAAACCAACACTTCATGAAAAGAGATTAATTATGCTATTACTGTTTGCACATGTGAGTTTTCCATAAAAATAGAAATCTGGGCCACAGTTCAACCAAACATTTTAACATATGTGTAACTTTATGTACACGACTAGTCCCGTTTAAGTTAATGAGACCACTCTTGCTTAAAAGTTAGGCATTTACTTTGCTAGCAACTTGGGGGTTTGGGATTAGAGACACAGGCACAAAGAGAGGGGTACCTAAAATCCTCTCTAAGCAGCTTTATCTCAAATAGTAATGTGTTTTCTTACCTCAGAGGAACATAACTACCAAGATACCAAAGTTTCTACCATAAGCCTCACTACACACCTAAAAGTCTGCCACATGGAATGTGCCAGTATGTCTTGATATTGTCCCAGAGGTAGGCATCTACACATTCTCAGGCAGACCTCTCCAAAGGTGTCTAGTGTTAAGTGCATGACTACTGGATGATACTTTGCACAGCCCTTGGCTTTGAAAAGGTAGTATCAACTCCTACCACATGCTGAGTATTTAAAGCACTCACTTGGGAACAGCAAAACAAAATTTCCCACTTCCTCTTCACAATTTTGTTCAGTACAAACAAATCTGAAAGGAGATGACTCCAGTTCTACAACTGCCCATAAAGCCTTTAACCACAGTTCTGAGTTTAAAGCTATATTTGAAGGGCAGAGTTAATCATCACTAAAATTCAGGAGAAAAATTAAAACCGTGGTGAAAAATTATTGTTAAGTTCTTCAAATGAAAGAGGTTAACATATCCAATTCTGAGTGAATGCTGCCTTCCTTTTCCTTAAAGGAAACTGAAGGAAACACAAAATTCTCTAGAAAATATCTTTCAGTAGTTCCCATTGCAAACCCTGTTCTTGCAGTTCTTTTACTGTATATATTTTTTACTGACTTGAAGGCACAGTTAATACTATCTGTACTTTCCTTGCTTGTTTAGATTGAGGATGAAATATAACAACCAGAACTTTATCGCCTATCTCACAGTTTATGTTTCTGAAGATATTTATTACTTTTACGCTCTTCATTCTTTAAGGGGTTGCTTGCGCTCCCCTTGAACTGTTTTCTTTAAAAGTTAAATTCAAGGTGGAAAACAAATCACAAAGCAAAAAGAGCTCAAGCCTTTTTGTTTTGTTTTCTTTTTTTCACTCTGAACAATGCACAATAACTGCCCTTTCCTGTGGCCACAGTCATTGGAGACGGACCAGGAGGAGGTTCTTTTTATTGATTTATATGCAATTGCCATCCTGAGAAAGAGACCCTACGACTGAATTTTCCTTCCTGGAATGGCTTATAGATTATGTACTGGTACGTGAATTCATTAAAAGAGAATCAAAGGAAATTTCTCAGAAACAGCAACCTCTCTCTTCCTTGTTTTAGTGATGCATATATTATTTCATGACACACAAAATCTGTCAGACACTTATTAGTCCTTCTAGTGAACTATATACTCAACTCCCACAGATCAAATGTTTCATGTATTTTCAGATCAATATAGCAGCAAATTTTTCAATGACCAAATAACCTGCAAATTAAACCTACACAAGTGTTGACATTGGGCAGCCAGAGCTCTACTGCTTGAGTAATACCTGCTTTGCTTTGCAAGCATCCTTCAAGTGACACAACCAAGAGCCCTCAAAAGCCTTCAAGCAAAAATAATAGGAGAAAGAAGGCAATTCTGGCAGACAGAGAATATAAGAAACTTTGCACCTGGTACCCTCTTTGTAAAAAAAGTAATTTATCTGGAAATAAACCCCACTTAGACAGAAAGTTCTGGATAAAGTGAATACTAGAGGAAAGTAACTCACTTATGTTTTTTGAATAAGAACAATAGGGCTTTTTAATTACAGATATTTTATATAGAAGTAATTCAGATGCTATGTAGTGAAAACAGGAGTGAAGTACAGAAACTAGCAGGAGTCTTGTGAATGCTGCATTTAACAGCCTTGTAAAATACTTTTATTACTTGAATTCTCTTTCTTAAAAGCCATTGATAAATTTATCTTCCTACATTTAATAATATCCACTTGCTATTTTATTCTGATTTAACATTCTCTTACACACACACACACACACGTGTAGATACACTCCTTATAGCCAGCTCTGTGAGAACTCTCCATCTGGTCTGCAAACTGTAGAATTTCCTTTCCCATCTATCTCAGAAATATAGTCCCATGACCCACGGGTCACCATCTGCTCAGTTACACTGGCACAATGCCTAGTATGCTTGAGGTAATGCCACCATCCTTTCCTCCAATTGTAAACTCCCAACAAGGCAGACATCTACCAGAGTGTTTGCACACAATGAGGCAGCTCCCAGCGAGATTATAGTTAAGACACCGCAGAAATTCCCTTCATCTACAGTAGCCTAGGATGTGGGAATGACCAAAGACACATGCAGTCTCTCTTGATCAAAGGTCATTCTAAGGAACAAAGCAGTCAGTGCTGATGTGTCCAAGATAGCATAATATAACACACACACATAATTGTGTCCAGCATGTGTGGTTCCCCCCCAGTTCCTCTCTTAATGATCTTTGCTTCACTCAGTATTCATTTGCGTACAATCTCCTATTCTCAGGATGCCCTAGAGCAGAACAAATTATACTAAACATAAGTGAAATCAAACAAAGTTTTCATTGAGTACCATTCATAACATTTACAAACAAGTCTCTTGTGTTAAGTTTCTCAGAAATAATTGGCAGGTTCAGTTTTACACAACTAGGTAGGTTTTTTTCTTTCTTTTTTTTTTTTTAGGTGTACCTATGCAATACAGTAACAAACAACCTCATTTGACTTATTTAGTAAGAATAAAGGTAGTGGAAAATTGAGACAAATTTTACACCATAAAAAACAGTAGATAGGAATAAAATAGAAAATTTCACCAAAATAGAGAATGTGGGCCAAGTTATTTTTCACTGTTTTTACTCACTAAAAGCCCTCATAAAAATTACAATTAAATGTTTTAAGTTTGAGATAAACACTATATTTCTGCTTTTGCCTCAGATTCATCTTTTAGCTTCGATAAACTAGTTTTTTGCTTTTCCATGCAGCATGGGCTTGTGCTACAGAGATATGTCTGTTAATGAACAAAGAAGAGCACTTGAGATTTACCTCACTATTGGACTTGCTTGACTCAGAAACACTGCGCAATTTTTGTTGTGCACTTATCTCTGGCTCACTAGCTAGCAAGTGTTTTGAAACAGCAGTAAGTTAAAAGCCCACTGGCAGAATAAAACTGAAATAGGCCTCCTTCTAAAACATTGTGCAATTTGTAGCATGGGCTTCTCCCTTAGCCATCGTTTCAGCTTCATGACTCAACTACCTAACATTTTGTTCAGGTAACATTACACTGACAGAGTAATTTCAGCAACATTGTGCTTATTAACCTTCAAGAATGCCAGAGCTAAAAATAAGATCCAAACAGTGTGAGAATCTAGGCAGGGTTACGACAGCATTTCTCAAGGGATCAAAATGTCATTACATTTACTCCTTAGAGGAAATTTTCTTCTCAGCCCTTAAATCTTGCAAGAGGAGAGGTCAGACCTCTAGCCAGCTGTGCACACATGTGGACATATGCCAACATAGGTGTTTCCATCTGTACAGCTAGACACACTGGTAGGGATGATGCAAAGTTTCAAGGACTGTAGCCTGAATTCAACCCACACAATTGAAATAGGTTTGGGTGAAAAGTAATGAATGCCAAGGAGATTGCCAACAATTCTCCCCTTTGGAAGTGTAGGAAAATGATTGTGTCATCAAAACAATACAGAAACTCAGGCCCTTCTTGGAGCATTCCTTGACAGCACTAAATAGCACCATTAATGTTTTACTCCAACGCCTCATGGCTTTCATGGGAAAACACCTTTTTCTTCCTAACTGGGATTTAGCCATAGCAAGTCACTTAAGCTACACTGTCAGACTAGGTTCCTGGGATTCACAGCATGTCGGTCTCCAGGAGGTAGATTCCAGTCTGGGGATAAGGGGTCCAACTGCCTACAATGACCTGTTTCTAAGTGAGTCAAGTACCTAAATAGATTATTGGTTTTGGTAATCCAACTAAATATGCACTTTCGTATCTTTATACCTTTGAAATTGTCTACATTCAGAAGAAGCAGAAGCATAGATTACTAGGGAGAGAGGGAAAGCTGGAACTGGTGTTGGTAAGAATGTGTGTGTCATTTCTACATGCACACAAATAAGAATCATCAAAATCAAGGAATGAGGAACAGATTTCTTAGCTGGAAAACAGCTGTTAAGTGAAATTACTTGACTCCTAGAACGTTTTCCTTGTTATATATTTGGAGTCAACTGTTGATTTTGCTAGTCACGATCCATACTATTTTGCAACTTTTACTAGGATTTCTGCATGTGACTAGACTACACTTTCTTTTGTTATGCTAATTCGATAAATTGCATCACTAAATTCTAAATTAAGGGACAGTTATGGCAAGTGACTGGCTACAATCTTCCTAATTATGTCCTTCATTGTTACTTGATGTTCAACATCAAGTCAGAGATCTCAGAGGACATAATAGGAAAACAGACTGAGTAGATATAACCAAGGACTTCAAATGGGCTACAAAACATTGTAGGATAAACTCCTGTGTCTTTCAGACAAAAGCATACTTGAAAGTATATTAACTTTGAGTAGATATTTGCAGCAATTTCTATAGGAAATTGACTTTGAAAAAATCAAATCGCATGGAAAGGTTATGTCAAACCCTCCGAGTGGAATTTTGAAGGAACCAGACATTTACTTCAGAGCACTTCATGGATCCACGTTCTCATGTATGTGTTGGATCCACACCATGCTCCCTGCCCTAGGGAACATCATGACTTGTCCTCACTGCACATTTCTCTGCAAGTTTCTTACAGGACTAACTGGTTAAAAGAATATTAACCATACAGAGCAGAAAGGTGGCTGAAAGATGAAATGTATTTTTTCCTGGCTCGGTGTCTGTATTTTTGTGCCTTGCTTAGACCATTCCAGTAACATCGTTGGAATATAAATGTAATCCACAGGCATGTGACTAGACCAAATGCTGATTAATATTAGGGTCTCAGATCCACAGATTCATCTATGAGCTAAGCTTGGGTCAGAAACGCCAAGTTAAATAGTGGCACAACTCTTAAGAAATAACTCGTTATTTGGATGATCCGTAAGGAATCAATAACAAATTAAAACCAGTCAGTAGCAGCAAACTGAATAAATTAATCACTCTTCCCAAAACAAACCTAATAGTAAAGTTCATTTGTCTATCAGGAAATTAGTGCTGTATTTTTGCAAGGTGCTAAATTGCTTTTTAAAAATATCATAAAGCTGATATTAAAAAGCAGAACAGTTAAAAGGCAGCTTTCCAAGTTGCTTCACTCTTACTTAATGTGTTAAAGTATCATGTTTATGCTTAGTATTTCATTCTTCACAAATGGGTAGAAAATTCTTTTGTTTCACTTTTGAAATGTTTACACAGCACAGATTTCCCAAGAATTCTTCTGAAAAAGTTTCCAAAGGCTTTGGGAAAGATTATAAAAATAATGTAATTGTGGATTAGCTCTGAAGCAGTAACTGAACCCAGAACACCACTGGAAAATGGGCAAAAGGTAAGATATTCATTATGCAGTGTTAGCCGAAAATCTAGTTTGATAAGTATCAGAGCTAACAATTTTGAAATGTTTCCAGGAATTCCAGGAATTGTGACTAAGTATGAAATTGTTAAGACTTAAAGGAGTACAATATTGGGTTATGCCACATAAAAATAACATTTAACTAATTTTAAATGCATTCATATTCAAACCATAGGTAGAAGGGGAAAAAAGGAAAGGCTTGTATTAAAGGATTTTAATGGCAAATTTCGGTTAATAAACTGTGCCTTAATTGAGATTAATTGTATTCTCCCTTTGTAAAAAAAGTCTGAATGATAAAAATAAAACCATATTTCACAGAAATTGTAGGGATTGGAAGGACCCTTGGCGATCACTTAGTCCACCCCTCTGCCAAAGCAGGTTCACCTAGAGCAGGCTGGAGAGGAATGTATCCAGGTGGGTTTTGAATATCACCAGAGAAGACAACTCCATATTTAGCAATTAAACAACTCTGTTTTGCTCACAGAAAGTCACCAGGAATCTTTCAATGAGCTTTGAATCACTTCATAACTCCTGATTATATGGAAATGGATTGAGCAAATGTTTTCTTATTCTGTCAAAAGAACAGTTCATGTAAAATTGACCAAAAACTTATTTTCGTTTGGATGTTATGGAATTTCCTCATATCCTTTCACGTTATTACACCTAGAGAGCAATCTCTTAGCTGAGGTAGCTCTACCACAACTTAAAAGAACTGTTAGAGCTGGGCAGACCTGTGAAACCAAAGCTGTAGCCCCAGTGCTCGACCCACAGCATAAAACTACGGTGCTATTCATCAATAAGAGCCAATGAAATATACTGCAAAGTGTACTATTATGCAGCTGCTGGTTTTTTCCTCCAATACCAGAGTCCATTTCTTCTTATTACTGGGGAGAAAATTCTAAATATGTTTACACAAAAGAATTTATGCAGTAGAAAACACTGGTTTTCCAATGTTACTTTTTTCTCCCAATGCTCCATTGAAAACTTTCTATAAGTAATTTTTTCCTCCAATTAACATGTGTTATAAGAGCAGCAGAAGGATCATAAATTACTGTAGCTGTAGGCATTTCAGTATAATTTATTACTGAAAAGTCACGAGCACTGCTTTAGAAATGCCAGCCTGTGAATCTGTAAACCTAGGAAATTATGAACTAAGCTGGTCTCTTTTCCCTGAGGTCAATTAGAAATGACACCAGCAGACTTCTCTGTGACCTGGGGAGATTTATAGCTTACCATGTTAGGCCTATGGTTCAGCCAGAAGATTAAGATCAGAACAGCACCTGGAAGACTGTCATCAGTTAAGACGGGCTGGACCAAAGGCTCCAGGCTAAAATGTGCACAGGAAAGGAGGTCATGTCACATAGCCTTTATTTTTACCAGGGCTAAGGCACATGTGGAAGGTACCCATTTGAGAAGGAGCTGGGCTAACAATGGTCTAATGTACGGGCACCGGACTGTCCTGTAAGAGGAACAAAGGCAGCAAGTTGTCAAGGCACTCCAACTTCACTCATTAGTAAAATCACCTCCAAAGACATTTGCTACTTGATGAGGCCTCATGTGATTTGCTAATCTTGCTCTTTATTCCTTTTCTTTTCTTTCTTTTACAAGTGCAACCATTAGCTACAGAATGCCTCACATCATAAACCCTCACAATTTAGGATAAAAATTTGATCACTCTGCTGTGAGAATCTTATAATAAAACAAAAAAGGCTGTGTCTTTTAGTCACTCATAAATATTTTATAATTTCATAAGAACAATAGCCTACAAGGTTAAAGTTCAGGTCTGTAGTAGTCAACGAGATGCTTGCAAGACAATAAAAGGGAAAGCTACCCTTTGCTTTATACCAACTTTAGAAACAACTTCACTGAGGCGGTGGAAGCTTACAGACTTTCCATTGTATTCAAGTCATTTGTGCAAGTTGCCCTTATTCCAGCTTTGATGAATGATGTTTGCAGCGGAAAAGCTCTTTAGTGTTCCTGAATTGTGAGTGTTCAGATCCATGTCAGGTACTCAACAGGGATGTACAGAATAGTGCACAGCTTAGAAAATAAATGTCATTTTCTCAAGTGATCACCCTTCAGGCTCAAAGAAATATTTCCTCAATTCCTGCTACTCTATGTAGGGCCAGATAGGAGGAAAAATAGAGAAGAGCAGATCATAACATTTGGGTTCTCGGGGTCTCGCTGTCTTTAAAATGAGGTTAAAAACACACATCTGACTCACAGTGCTGAGAGGCTTAATTAATGCTCAGAATGCTACTTATAAGTTGGATAATTAAAAATCTTGAACAAGTATTTACTAAATTGTGTTACTTTTGAGAAGTCAGTACAAAAGAGTTCTTTGTATCCAGTTTTTTCTTTCAAAATATAAAATTAAGTCCTCTAAAATAATCTGAAAATGTTCTAATTTAAGATTTACTAATTTAAAACATGGTATTCCTCTTTTGTTATTCTCTTTTGGTTTATAAAGTCATAGGCAATAACTCTAGACATGAATCTGAACACTAAGCTGTATTACTTATCTGCCAAATTAAAACACATCTTACAACATGCCATGCGCTCAAAAAAGCTTTGACATTTTTGTATTCTAAGCTCCTCCTCAAATTCTTTGACCCAGCTGAACACTACTTCAGTCTTAGATGGAATGGGAAATTTTGATCTTTAACAGACCTTTAAATTAAAATATATTAAAAAAAAAATCACTGAACCTTATCAAGGTTTTAATACATTTTTTTAAAAAATGTCTTTTTCTAGGTTTGTTTGATGTCCTTAGAATCAAAGAATAGTTTGCCCAACTACAAAACTGAAAAGCTTTCCTACCCTTCTCTCACCCTCCTCTCTAGGAAGGAGAGCCAATGCAGGCCATGATATACTTGACATCAACCTACTAAGCACTAGAATATTGAAATGGGTATCTAACAAGTCTCTCTAAAGTTATATACAGGCACACAAATGTACTATCTATAGAAATAAAAACAAATACTCACCTGCTTGATAGAATTGACTGAGAGGAAAAAAAAAATCTTAAAATGAATTTATAGGCAACACCCTTGGCAAAGTCAATAAAGATGCGTATCAGCTGGCTGCAGCGCTCCTACACAGTGGCTTTGCCAGCTGTTTGATTAGATAAATGCCTGATAATAATCCCAGAATACTACTTATAAGCACAGTGTAGTGCTTTTCTTGCTGTTTATTTGCAACAATTGTGAAAATCACAAGTCTCTACTTTCTATCTTTACAATGATCGGTTCAATCTGGACTTAAACTACACATAGAATATCACTTTTTTTGTAAAAATTCAATGGTCCTCACAGTGTATTAAATCTCTCCGCAGTGACCACAGTCAGTATAAAATTTAAATGTTTTTAAACGTTTCAAGCTGTCACATATATGTCCCCCATGAGAGTGGAAAAGGAAAAAAGTCAAACAGCTCTTCTCCTGAGGCAACTTCTCCCAAGTGATGCAGTCCAGAAACTAGCTCGTTGGCATTTGTTATTATAATCAACTTTCCATAGCTTTTACCAAGGCATAATCCTTACTATATGTTTAACTGATGCAAACAGATTTTCAAGTCATACAACATAAAACAAGTGCACAGGGTGTTATGCATCATCAAGAACACAGTGGATAATGTTCAGTTATCCGCTTCTTTTCTACTCCAATTCCGTCCCCTTGGATGCTCTCAACTCTTATTTGAATGACCCTAGTGTTTTAGTCTTAATAACCTTCACAGCAGTCCATTCCAAACATTTATTACTCCTGGGTTAAAAAGTATTGCTAAGCTACATCTGTTTTTAATTTACTTTTACAAAAAGTTTTTTTTGGTGGGTTTTTGTGGGGTTTTTTAATGCACTATTTTTGATGCAAGAAATATACCTAAAAGCTCTACTTAGGGAAAAAAACTACACAGGCCAAAGCATGTAAAAGGGTGTGGCAAGCATGCCTTTTTTTCAGAAAGGCTAATTAATGGGCACTAGTTGATATTAAGAGCTTGTGGGCTTCCTTGACAGAGAAACGTCTGTCATTTCTGTGGATGTCCTTCACTCAGAAGTTGAAATATATACACACAAAGGAAAAAGATACATGCTGTGAATCCTACTGTTGCTCTTATTTAATTATGTGATGAACAAGATATC
Organism: Scolopax mira; assembly: GCA_004320125.1. Classification (NCBI taxonomy): domain Eukaryota; kingdom Metazoa; phylum Chordata; class Aves; order Charadriiformes; family Scolopacidae; genus Scolopax; species Scolopax mira. Next base: position 268,597 of record BJBW01000673.1, on the reverse strand, counting down.
TTGGACACATTCAGCTCTTTTTCCTTGTGTACATACCACAAACAGCATGTGGCAGACAGGTCCGGTGCTGCAAAGATACCAAGGGCAGAGAGGGATCCTGCAGCTCCAACTGCTCTGGGCAGCTATGCAGACCATAAGAAACGTTGGGAAATCTGATGAGAATTAAATTCTCTGAAGCTGTATTAATAAAGCTATCCTGTGCTGTGATAGCCCTGAGTGTGATTTATAACTTTGCTCCTACTTGCTCACCCTGTTTTAATGCATAAGCTGAGCTCATGGCTATACTGGAGATTGGACAAGTCTCTGACCAGCTCAAGAATTACTGTGAAAGCGAGGCAATAACCCGCCTAGGTGCTCCTTTGCTCATGGGACATCTGTAATTAATCGATTTTTGCAGCACTGGCAGAGCCTGTGGGCACTGTCACACACTGACAGATGATGCAAGTTAATAGAATTGTTCCTAACACAGGCTGCCCTGGATAAGCTCTAATACAGGGTGGGAGGAAGAAAACCAAACAAAATAAAATACAAAGTCTCTGCTAAGCCTCCAAGAAAAACCAAGAAGAGTCACACACATTTTCTATCATGCTTAGTAATGGCTTCTGCTTTCCTCTGAGTCGCTCTTCGAAAGAGTGCTTTTTAATGCTTCATGGAGCAAAAAGGACTCTGCTCACTGAGAGGGAACTTTATGAAAGTTCCCATCAATCGACAGTAGCAGCAAAGCAAACCCTGCTCCATCTTGCTTCAGTGCCCTTCTGGCACTGCTCTGATTGCAGCGCAGACAGTAAACAGTAGTGTGTTTGTGTGCAAATAGCATTCTCCTGAATGATGGCTGCACCTGTGTAAACTGACATCAGGATCTTTTTTTAAAATTCAGTTTATTCAAGGAGTTCACAAGAGACACCTGTTCCATGCACAGGCACAAATGACATTCAATGAACTGAAAAAAAAGTATGTCCTGGCGAGTGGGGGGAAAAAAGGACTAGAGGGGCTTGCTTATATCTGCTAGTCCTGCACCAGCCAGCTGCTGTGGCTTTGATTTCTGGTCTCCCAGGTCTAAGCTGGTATTTGCAAAATAAAATACAACTACACAGATCTTTAAATACTGGCATGTTAAAGTGAATACCTAGATAAATACTGGGAAGGAAAGGAAGAGAAGGGCTGGAACAGGCAAAAACCAGCCTGGCCCTGGCCACTGCCTCTGAGAATGGCAGCCCCCCCACCCCCCCCCCCCCATCACTGTAAAATAAAGAGGGCAAAAGCCTCACCGCAACGGCTCATACAGGAGCTGCTCTGGCAGATTTCCCTGTTTCACTCACAGTGGCTGCACTCTGTTCTTTCCTATGTCCTTTTACAGCTGGCACACTACCTGGTTTTGGGGTGGTTTGGGTTTTTGTTTTGATTTGTTTAGGGTTTTTTTAATTATTTTTTTTTTTCTTCTTGAGAAAAGGCTCAGTAGGCTCTATACTGAGTTGGTCTCCGCAGCAGTTACACTGTTCCACAAGGACACCGTTCCCATTCAGGGACACCTGCCTCAGATGTAATAAAGCAGCAAAACACTGTTTCTACTCTGGGGGGAATGGAGAGACAGAAGCTGCTCACATCCCATTTGACTGAAAGCATTTTAAAGAAAGCAACATTGATATTCGCGTTTGCTAGCCACCTGGTTGGTTGTGTTTAATGGAAGTAACAGTGTTAGAAATGTCTTTTTCAATTGCACTAAAATCTCAGCTTTTCAAATGCAGTAGATTGAAAATGACTGAAATAAGGAGGGGTAATTATCTCTGGTATACTGGATGCAAGGAAAATAAAACTTCTGCGTTCATTACGAAGTGGCAGGTCCTATCGGATGGATGCTCTCCATACACTATTCTCCACCCTGCCTGGTGGGAGCAGTAGGCATCAGGCCCATGCCCCAATACTTTTTAACAAAGGATCAATGAAACCAGATGATTTTCAGAAAAGGAGCTCATTAGTAGTCAAAACCGTGGGAGAACACTATCTGGAAAGACAAGGATTTAATATAAAGAAAGGTATGAGGAAAGTCACGTGGCAAGGACAAAGACTTCCAGATGACTGTGGTGGGCAGTGAGGAATTAATTCCCACCTCCTCTTATCTCTGTGGGATAAGAGACAGAGACCACCACTGCAGGAGTACGTGAACATGCAGTGGAGAAACTGAGAGTCAGATACTACAGAAGCACTGTGGCAGGAAAACTAGCCAAAACTGAAACACAACAAAATGGAACTAGACAACAGGAGGAAATCAATAATTTTGAAAGGCATTACCGTTTTTAAAATTAATATAACAGCCACAAAGTAGCAGAGTTTGAGTTGCCATGTACAGTCTTTGTAATATACCTGTCAGAACAATCAAATTTGAAGGAAAAAAATGTATTTGTGCCTTTAGACAAAAGCAGCCTTGCTGCCAAAAGAACAGTGAAATAAGGATGGAAATCAGGTTCGCACCATGTCAGGACTATGCATCCCCAAAACACCAAAACCTTTTGCCTCCTTCCTCTGTCAACAAATAGCACATCTCATGTCAACACTTTAGATTTCTCAAAAACTAATGTAGAACTTGTCATCACCTGAAGTAGAGCAAATGCAACAAAAGATAACCAGAAGCTTATAAGAAAGGCTATCAAATGTACCCATTTTTATCAGAAAAGCACACAAGACCTCAACACCTCATTCACTCTGTACTATGTCCCTTCTTTACTGATAAAAAACATTTTCCTGAGCAAAATATCACTAATGTTTAAGCACTGAATTTTGCTTCAATTGAATTTGAATGTTTTCCTTTTACAAGAAAATTTGGCCATGGTTCTCACATCCTTTTGATATTTCAGTGCCGGTCCAGTGTCACACTCTAGTCCTTTCCAGAGACTATGCCTTCTTTTACATCCCAGAGCTGTTTCTGATTCCAATAAGCCAGTTCTCTGTCTCCGTGACAGTAATGATTGGAGAAAGACACGCAACTACTTCCTCATCACTAGGAAGACCACATCACAAGAACAGCGATACAGAAACAACAGAGGTTTAATAGGTCATATCCTCAGCTAACTTTACAATATATAAAGGTGCTAAAAGAAAATGCTAGAGAAATAAAGTCTGAAGCATACCTTTTCACAGAATAACGGAATAGCTGAGGTTGGAAGGAACCTTTGGAGATTTTCTAGTCCAACTCGGCTGCTTAAAGCAGGGTCAGCCGGAGCAGATTGCGCAGGGTTGTGTCTAGTCAGGTTTTGAGTATCTCCAAGGAGGGAGACTCCACAATCAAACTGGTCAACCTCTGCCAGTGCTTGAGCAACCTCACAAGTGAAAACCCTTTTTCTTATAGAATCACACAGTCATAGAATGGTTTAGGATGGAAGGGATCTTGAAAATCATTGAGTTCCAACCCCCCTGCTATGGGCAGGGACACCTCCCACTAGAGCAGGCTACTCAAAGCCCCATCCAACCTGGCCTTGAACACTTCCAGGATAGGGCATCCAAAATTTCTCCAGGAAATCTGTTCCTGTGTCTCCCCACGCTCACAGTAAAGAATTTCTTCCTGATACCTTGTCTGAATCTAGAGTCTTTCAGTTTATAACCGTTACCCCTTGTTCTATTACTACACTCCCTCATAAAGTGTCCCTCCCCATCTCTCTTGTAGGTCCCCTTTAAGTATTGGGAGGTCCCCCCTGAGTATTCTCTTCTCCAGGCTGAACAACCCTAACTCTCTTAGCCAGTGCTTACATGAGAGCTACTGCAGCCATCTCTGATGTTTTAACAGCATTTCCTGTCTTTCTTGACAATTATTTATGGCCATAAAAATATAGTAAAATAGAGTAGGGCAATTGTTCCTTGTGAAAAATAAGCCCTTGTAATTTGTCTATAGGTCTGTGCTCTGACATCATTTAACTGAAACATCATCATGCTACAAAACTGAGAGGCCAGGACCAATAATCCATTCACAGCTGGTACATTAGCAACAAATTCATAGCACAGAAAAAGACAAAGCAGATTAACTGCTTTTTAATCTAGGCCTATATTCACATGAGACAGGTCTGCACATAGATTCAGTGTGCTATATTCGGCATGCTGTAGAGGTTCATGGAATTTGAAGACAAAGTTCCTTTCCTTTGTCTTGTGTCAAAGTCAAGGCTTTGACATTTTTGTAGTGATTTGATTTTATTTAGTTGGTTTTTTTTTAAACATGCTGAATTTCCAAAGTCAAGTCCAGTTCTACAGAAAGAGCCCATTCCCTCTCGAGGATATTTTATTTCTTTGAGATGACAGTCAGGAGAACACCATGATTCTTAGAGCTCTCAACATTTCGTGTACAAACCCTTTTGTACCCTGTCAATTTTAACACAGTTTATTGGGAAATTCAATCTAACCCAGATGTTTGCTGACAGAAATTTTACAGGTGATGACAAGATTCCATTAACTCAATATGCATGATGTTAGTTAATGTGAGTTTCTGAGAAATCTTATTCTATGATCCTGTCCCTGTGTCGTCTACTGCTGTGCAGAACCTTTTTACTGAAGCAGAAGAGAAAAACAATATTTGCACAAGTTACAGATTTACTTACCCATGTATTTCTTCTTAAAGTGCGAAACAGACATGTTATGTGATGGTTTGTGAAATAAATTGCTAGTCTGACAGCCAGATTAAAAATAACAGTAATTGCATACTTATAGAATGAGAATTAAGCAGCAAGTTAGAATTTACAAAACCACTTAAGGAAGCCAAGCTCCTGTTCTCTCTGGTATTTCCCAGATGCAATCAGCTTTAGAGTGAATCTGCACGACAATTTGGTCTTCCAGTTTGCTTTCTGACTGTAACACTCAGGCTACAGAAGGCAGTGACTTGTCAATATGGGAAGCCATTCTCTAGGGCTGGACCAGCCTCCCACTACCTGCTCTGCTTAAAGATTTGGGCTGCAAGTAGCACGTAGCACTTCTGAAAACAAAAACATCCTTTCTTATCTTAACTATCTGAACTCAGCTTGATTAAATGAAAATGTATATCATTAAACTTCCTGAACTATAATGGGTTATTTTTGTCCAATGTGAAGAACATATGCTTAATTCCAAAAGCAATACAGTTACTGCCCTTCCAGGGCACATCTTCTTTCTCTCTGTATGTTCCTTCTCCTTCCTCACCCTCTGAAATTTCCTTATTGCTGCGATGAGATATGGCAACTTATATATGCCTATCAAGTAATGACACTTTGATTGCCCATGGCACAAAGCCAGACATCTCCTAAGGCACGTCATTATTAGACTGCAAAAGGCACCAAGTCAAGTTTCACCGCTGAAATGGATGACGGAAAGGAACAGAGTAAAATGAAAGCAGAGGCACTAATTTAAAACTGTCATTTAAAGCAGCTAGGAATCCTGCAGTGCACAAGAGAACACTTCTCACTGTATCTTGGAACCCTTAAACACATGAATGGTAGAGCAGAAAAGATATTGAGAAATTACCCTTAACCTCTAAAAAATATAAGGTATGAATCACTTCCACATGCACCTCAGTCACATGGAAGCGGAGTAAAAGAAATACATCTTCTTAAAAAGTAATGAGTTACCGAGTGTTGATTAAAAAAAAAAAAGAAACAACAAAAAAAGACAGAAAATTCAGATTCTGGTAAATGTAAATCTGAAATTTAAAACAATCACTAGAGAATACCTGAGTAATGGTTTGGGTTTAACTGACACTGAGAATTTGCTTGATTTAACATTATTTCATCATCATTTATTTAAAATTTCATTATATTATCTCAAGGGTGCAACAATCTACGTTTCATTTCTTGACCATTATTCTTTCGCATGAAGACAGAAATTCTTCAATATACGCTATCTCAGAAAAACAGGTTCTCTCACAACTGTCTTCCACAATCCCATAAATTACATGTCAATTATGAAAAAAACCTGCTTCAAATGCATGGAAAAGATCAAAAAAATAATTTGCTGTCGCACCAAGCTTTTTTGCCTCCAGTCACTGTAAATTCAGTAAGTCAAAGTTGAGGGAAAACTCGCAGAAGAATAAATCCTAATTATCATCCTTTACCTAAGTGTGAGGACACTTGCAGGTTTTTTTTAAGCCACAGTTTTGATAGTGATGTGATACAGGAAACCTGGCAACTTGCACTCATTTTCTGACCTTCTTCCAAGCTATTTGTAATGAAAAGTTTTTTATGAAACAAACAATAACATATTACTAGTGACTTTTGTTTTCAGAACTAGTTCTTAAGGGGAAAAAAAAAAAAGAATCAAATGTTATGAAAATTTTCAATAAAATCATAATAACTCAAAGATGTGAACAAAAGCTGAGATTTAATTTTCTGTCCCAAACAGACCACAGAAGTTAAAGGCTCTGAAACCTGCGTATGCAAGCAGAGCTGGTCATTGATAACAGAAGAAATTATAACAATGACTACAGTATTGTTTGTTGTGAGACTACTGTTTCCTAAATTTAAACTTTTTATGTGCAGTGTAAAGACACTTTAACAGTACAACACAGGGTTGGAGAAAAAAGAAAAGTAAGTAGCAAGTGACACATGACTATGGAGCAATTCACAGGATGCATCTCCAGCCTTTTGTGACCTTTAACTTTTGGTAGGAATTCTTCCCTTTCTTCTAATTCTATTATTCCAAGGAAAGGCAAGGAGGTAAAGAAGAGAAGCAGAAATTTGAGGAACATTAAGAAGTGAATTTGTAGTCAAATTTTACCTTAAGCCAAAAAAGTCATTAGTTTCCAATGATGAGTGAATTTAAACCATTTAAATGCAAAAACCTGCCTTAGTTTCTTCTTAAAAAGCTGAACAAAATTTTCAGCAGATGACGTTTCAAAGTTTCTAAACCTGTGTAGATCACTTTTTGGATCTAGCTGTTGAGAATACAGACATGCAATATATGAGAATTCAATTGGTAAGGGAGACTTCAGGTATCAATTAACAATTTTGCACCTCTTAAGCAGTAAACATAGTGGTCATTTCACAATTCATAACTCACTATGGCTGCCCCATTTAAATTAAATATATCCCCAAATCCTGCCTCAGGAAATAAGCTGTGAGTTCAGTTAGTTTCTGAACAGCTTAAGTATATCATTAGTATGAAAACGATCCCTTTTTATGAGGTGCTGTTATTTCATAGGATATACTTAATGTTTAGGAATGTGTACATCATATACTGAAATTATGTACAACATATAATGAAACATGTATAAAACTGCAGTAGCACTAGGAGCACCGCTGCAGTTAAGACTCTGACAGACTCTCCTTTATAAATTTATATTTTAATAATACAGAATTCCAAGATGAAAACCAAAAAAAACCCCACCAAACCAAACACAAAACATTCAGAGGATATGGGCTACAATTTGTGTTTTCTTCATATAGAAGCAAAGAAATGCAAACAAAATTTCTGTCCTTATTTTGTGGTAAATTTTCTTGTTGGACCGCCAAAAAAAATGCTTCACAGATTACATGGTTTCCAGTTCCTGGATTTGAAAATATATTTATTTATATTTTCACTTAGTTAGTATGTTTCGGCCCCCTCTCCCTCCTTCCCCTTTTTTTTCCCCCCAGTGAAACTCAGCAGATTTACCATCTGCCATAAATAAAAACCTACTTGTCACTGTGCTTTCTTGAGAGAAGACCTTGTAGGTAAGTGTGACTTATAAATCCAAAAGCAAATGTTTCTGCTTTTCACTAGATCAGTAGAGATAAGCAATTTAGTCCTCAAAAAGAATCTTTATACTTAACATCATATACTTAAATGTTATATAATTAATTGATAGGACTCATGATGTGTGTGCATGACCATAAAAAAGAAATCATTACAGTGCACATACACTTTAAAACTGAATCATTTGAGTAACTATTTGACTAATTATATTAATTTCTAAATGCATATTTTCATGACCAAAAGCAAATGCTAAGTATATAATAAGTTGTGAAGGGCAAAGAATGTTTAGAAACTGTCTGCATGCCTATAGGTGTAGATATTTCTCATTTCACAGGGTCATTGAATAAACATCTCTGTTACTTTAAAAGATATGGCTCAAGCCACCTTAACCAAAACACATAGAAGTTGCATCTTCTAACGCCCAGAAAAAAGTTAATTCAGAAAATAACCAACTACCTTGGAACAATGACAGACAATCTCCTGGGAAAAGGTTAGCGAAGAATAACTGTAAAGTAGATTTTTGTGCAATGACTTTAATAAATGTGACTTGCTCCAGAAACACGTAACCTGAAAAAAACTCCTGCACATCTGATATCAAAACCAAGACTATTTATGCCTCAGTACATTGGAGAAATTGTTCATAACTACGTAAAGATTGCCCCCATTGTGTTTCTGAGGTCAGTAATTTGCATGGAATTTGCATCAGAACTCAAAAATGCCTGTGGAAAAAAGAAGAGACTACTTTCTGCCTATTTTATGATGGAGTTCAATACTCACAATATTTTTTCCCAAGTTATATGTGCAAGTATAGGTCAACGCTAAAAGCCAAAGTGATTTTTACACTGTCCTGTTCCTCATAACGCTTCTGTTAATTTTACATAAAGATGTTTATATACCACTAAAGCGGGTGGTACTAACTCCAAAGCTTCATGTTATCATTCAGTAGGAAGTTAGGCAGCAGAATCACATTCCACCTATTCATATCTTTTTCAAGAACCAGATTTTCTGTCCTTTACTAAACCAGAAATCAGCCATTAAGGACAAAGGCCCTCAATTAAGAAACCTCTTAAAGTCCAATCTTGTATACAAAAGGAAGCGCATGCTTAAATCTTTTTTTTTTCTGAATCAGCTGAATGGAGAGAAGCAGTCTACACTGTTTTTACACAGGGAGAACTTTCTTAAAAGCAAGCACTATATTGTTCATATTCTTCAGAAGTTTACTAACATTTTTCTACCCGTATGAAGTGAAATATTTAACATACATTCTAATTAAAAATAGGACACAGTAGTGATCTACAAGTCTTCTAAAGTTCAAGGGAGAAGGGGAATCTAGCCTCATATGTTGCAAACCATTAGATCAATTTCAGAAAAAGACATTGTTTCAAAATTAGACATATATTATCACACTTCCTCAGTCACAACCCTAATTTTAATAATTCATTCACTTTTAAAAAATGTTCTATACCAGATTCTTCAAATTTCCAAACAAATTCGCACTTGTCTTGCCTATTTATAAGCTAAATTTCAGACACTTGAAACGGAAAGTTATAGGTAAATAATTATCTAAAGAAGTATGAAAAGTATTATAATAAGAATAACCATGTTATTCTTGAATGTAAAGTTGCATACAAGACTCTAGATTTCCAGAAACTAATACTGGAAGTTTGCGTTTTGTTCCAACTGTTTCTCTTTTGATTGTAATACTTACACAGCATTCACCACTAGGCAAAAATAAACTGTGTGTTTAACACTCTCCACAGCTTTTGAAGCAGGGAAAAGCATGTTTCTGATTTTATAAAAGGATAAAAAGAGCCTGCATTAAACCAGTTCTAGCTAACTGAAAGGAAGATCCTGGAAGCAGTCCTGAACAATCATCCTCTTGATGGCTTTACCTCCAAGTCAGGTCAACTGGGCTCCCTGTGTTATTTTTAAGTCGGGAAGGAGCAGCCACACTCCCAGCTAATCCAGTGAAACAGTCTGAATGTCTTTTGGACAGAGTGGGCATGTTGTCCTATGGTTCACAAAAATGCTCCTTCTCAGTGTTAATAAAATCGGAAAGTAATCACCAGTCCATTGATTAAAGAAGGGAAAGACTTAGATTTTCTAATGTTCTGAAATATTATTGCATGACAAATTCTGCCAAGTTTCAAACAGTGTAAGTAACTGAAGAGTCCAACAGGTAATTCTCTTTCTAAAGCTCTTCGTATTACAGATATTCTTACAAGCTACATCACTGGTAATTTTCAGCCCTTAAATGCACGTTCAGGCTCTATTTCACAAGAAGGAGACCAAACCCCGTGCCAGAATACAAAGCGAAGAATCCTAAAAAAGCAATTGTGGACAAGCTGAAAACATAGCCAAAACATGCCAGGGAAAAAATAACAAACAAATTAAAACATGTCTTAGGTACTAATAAGTCAACAATGCCTGAAAGGTATCCTATAAAAAATACAATACCACCCTAGAAATCTAAAACCAGGTCTAGTATTTCACAGTGAAAATTAATGCAGCAGGTTCTATGCTATACAGTTTTAAGACAAATTTGTTTTCCATTTTCTGACTACTGGACAAAGCATCCAAATGTAAAATTCAATACTCTATCACAAAATTTTTCCTACTTTCTTTCATCGTGGTCTACAAAGTGCCCTGGAAGAGCCCCAAAAGCAATGTTTGCCTTAACTGCTGTACTTCGTGATGTTGTGCACTCTGCAATTATTTAGATGGTTTAAAAAAGGAGAGGGAGAACAACTGCAAAATGCATTGTGCAACCGCAGATGACTTCATGTTAACCCCTGTTACTGGGTTCCACCCTCGGGTCAAATGCCTATGAGTCAGTGTCTAGCACAGATGAATGATGTCATCCCCACACCACCTCTTTAGCAAGAAAATGTGGTGGAGCCTTTCATTGTCTGATCTTAACAGACCCTGGGTTACTAAATGAAGTTCCCAAGATAAAAAAGAATGTGCCTGAACTTAAAAAGACAGGAAATGAGCACATCACTCCAACGCTTTTGAAATATCTGCTAAGAAAAAGATGGTGATGGATCATATACAGCAAAAAAGACCAACATTTGTCATGAAGCATGTGTTAAAAGTCAAAAAAAGATTTGCATACCCCACCCCCCAAAAGCCATAACAAAACACATATAAAACACACATTACAAAAGCTGTAGTCATTCTTAAACAGGCAAACGACCTAAAGTAAAATGGGGCAATGGATGCAATATCTCTTTCAGGTACCCCAATGATGATAGATCAGATATGCAAGGAATAACTTGAATTCAGTGAAACCCAAATATAGTACATCTGTGTGGATTTAAGGAGATCATTCCATATTGTTTTCATATACTGCAATGTACAATTACTGGCTTGACTGCAGTGTGGTTCTTTTGTCAAAAAATGTATCTTTGAGAACAGAATCTTCAGGTGCAGAATTAGTAATCAATATTCAGGTGCAGAATTACTGTATCTGAAGCCATCACTTAATTAATCAAAATACAGGAAAGCATTGCAAGGGGTAGTAGTGGAAGGGAAAAGGACACAAAAGAAGTAGTGGAAAGGGGTAAGGATACAATAAAATGTAATCCTGGATGAAGATTGCATAAAATGACTCAGAAAATACTTAAGGTGATATTAGATGGAACCCAGTGCGACTTCAGATGTGTCCTACAGTGCCTTCCTGGTTGTGAAAACTCCTCTGTATGAGGGCTAGTATGACACATCTTTACAGGAACTGAGATCTGCAAGAAGGGCATCCTAATCTTTACCCCAGAAGTGGAGTTTCACGGGGGAAGGAAAAAGAAGGCATGAAGGGGAGCCTTCCTGTCACAACTTTACAAAGCCTGACTGAGACTTCATAAGTACAGATTGAACAGACTTCTCATTAAACAGATCCAATGTGATCCAGCTGGACATGGAAAGAAACAGCAGCAACTACTGTTTTCTATAAAGTTGTGATAGCAGGACAGAATTAATATTTTTTTCCCTAAATGTAAAAATCTATCTTATTTCCAAAAAGCACTTTTAAATAATGCAACAGTTTGTTTGTATAGGTACTGAAGCTTTAGCAATCGTTACTGTAACACTGGTTAGGGATTATTGTTATGGCACTTGCTCTTTCTGCTAGAAGAAATGTGTTGTTGTCTCTTACTCTATGCTTTGCTTTCTGAAAACAAACGCGCATTAAACCAGACCAACATTCAAACAAACCATCTTTCAGAAGAATTCCAGTAGGAGTGAAATATGTACAACTAGGAATATAAAGTATCAAATTCCATTTCTGTTTGACTACGTTGGCAGCTAATAAATTCAAATAAATACATACATACAGGTCTGCCCTCATTTACATTTTCTTTTTCTTTTTTGTCCAGCTGCCATTTTTTGGCATATAGAAAACAATCCTCCTCTTTTGAGTTAGATTCCACTGTAAGAATGCCCTTTCTTGGTAGTCCTCCCTCTCACCCTACACCCACAAATCATGATACAAAGCTGCTCAAAAACCAATCTACACTTGAACAAACACAAGCCTGTTGTCTTTGATTTTTTTCCACTCTTATCTCGATTCATACTAAGTTTTTTTTTCCTCAGAAACCAAACCGATTGCTTTAAAGAAGGAAATCCATACAATTTGCCTTGACTTGCATCTTTCCCTTCCCACTGTCATGACAATTCCTATAACTTGTTTCGCATCCGCCTTCTGTGGGTTCACATCTGTGATTATACGGTCTTTCGCTATTTCCACAGCTCCTGCAGTTGGCTTCAGCCTGTCATGCTATACTGAAAGCCTGTGCTCATCCTTCAAATAGGTTATTATTTATGCTAGACCCTAATTTTCACATTCCTTGAGCTCACTTGATAGCTACAAGAATCGCTCATCCATCTAAAGGCTTCTTCCAGTCCATAAGAATAGTTTCCTTCTCTCACTCTGTGGAGTCTGTTTTAAAAGACGAGCTATACTAATAAACAGAGAAAGACTATTCAGAACCAAGGTTCACTTTGAAAATGAGCTGGATGTAGCTCAACCTCCACAGTACCGAAAGTGGTCCCTGATGAATCCTCTAGAGCTTGGTGTGTGAACTGTATGTAAAGAAAAAGATAACCATTGTAGTTACTGCACTGTATTACTGTCACTTTAAAGTGACTACTATCAGACAAAAAACATAGAAGTTACATAATGCAAATTATGACTCTAGTCTAAATCACTCAGACCATTTAAATTTTTTGATTATTTTTTACACAACATGAAGAATCATCTTTCATCCCTCCAATGGTTTAACTCTGTGCAAAGATAAGATCAACACAGGACTAAAAGTATGGGCTGTTTAAAGACATAATTGTATACTCACATCTAATTTTAATACAATGCCAGGTGATCTGAGTGCGCAAAAATTCACTGCGAATAAAATGACGCTATCATCAATAATACTTCCTTTAGTTTTGTGTCAGCTTACACAAGTGTGTTAACAAAGCAAAATGCAGTAGTTCTGGGTTTGTCTTAAAAAGTTTACTAATAATATGTTATGCATAAGCACATGAACGTTGCTTTTGTTGAAATAAAAAATATCTCTATTTCCAGGATTAAATGCAAATATCTGAGGCAGCAGATTTCATGTGCAGTTTCTGCATCATCCCTGTGGTAATTTTGTCTTTCTCCCCAACTCTACGGGTAGATTACAGTTCCTGTTCTTGAAAATAATTTTTGCTAAACTATAATGACTAAGGCTAGCCAGGGAAGGAAAGGCTTCAAGCTTGCTTCTTTATTGTTAAATCAAAGAAGCAAGAACACAAAAAGATAAATCTATGCTCTGCTCATTTCATACATTCTGTGCCTAAGTATTCCCATGACCTGCAAACTCTTCAGTGCACAGTTCAACTTAAACAACTGAAAATAGTGTAACATAATAATAAAATAATAAAATAAAGTTACCATACCAAACTTCTGACGGTTACGCTTCTAGTAAATTTGATCTTCTTGGATATTTTTGGTATTGGTAAGAAATTTGGTGCACCTGGTGTTCTTACCCTTGGCAACAGCATGAAGCACTGAAAGAGAATTTGTGCAGTCTGGCTCAAAAATGAGGGTTTAGCCTGTGATGTCTCAAATCTTAGTACACCTCTTAGATGAATTGCATAATACAGCTAGCAGTTCTAGGGTTTAGGTTTTTTTTTACTGTAAATTTCAGATGACAGTCAGGCTGAAAAATTCCTCTTGCTTTTTTCTGCATCTTGGTATAGAACTGAACTCTTCAAGCACTGAAAATGTTAATGGATGCTTTCAACATAATAGGAAGCCAGAAAACGCTGCTTTAGAGGCAGACAGGGATGTATAAATAAGACTATTGTTTCTATGGAATAAAGCTTAAATATTGTTATATGGTAGTTAAAGTAGAGTATAATAGTCTATTGTTTCTATGAATAGGTTTCTCCCAAGCACCAATCAACACCTTATCGTTAACATTAATCACTTGGATATCTTCTCCAATCTCTAACAAACACTTCTTGAGAGTTCGAACTTTAACTTCAGAAAAGTTTCAGTGTAATAACAGATTAGATTTCAAAATCAGCAACTATATCCTTATTCAATGAATCTTATTTTAGTGATTAATGTTACGTAAAGCTTCTATGACAAAGTGACCCGCTAGGTGGATGAGGGAAAGGCTGTGGATGTTGTTTACCTGGACTTTAGTAAAGCCTTTGACACAGTCTCCCACAGTATCCTCCTGGAGAAACTGGCTGCCCAGGGCTTGGATGGGA
>BJBW01000673.1:184019-254130 GCA_004320125.1 Scolopax mira | reverse complement strand
CACAAGTGGTGTCCCACAGGGCTCGGTACTGGGGCCAGTTCTCTCTAACATCTTTATCAATGATCTGGACAAGGAGATCGAGTGCACCCTCAGTCACAACAACCCCCTGCAACCCTACAAGCTTGGGGCAGAGGGGCTGGAGAGCTGCCTGACTGAAAAGGACCTGTGGGTATGGGTCGACTGTTGGCTGAACATGAGCCAGTAGTGTGCCCAGGTGGCCAAGAAGGCCAACAGCATCCTGGCCTGTATCAGGAACAGTGTGGTGAGTAGGACTCGGGAGGTGATCATCCCCTTGTACTTGGCACTGGTGAGACCCCACCTTGAGTACTGTGTCCAGTTTTGGGCCCTCTACCACAAAAAAGACATTGAGGTGCTGGGCCAGGTCCAGAGAAGGGCAACAAAGATGGTGAGTGGTCTGGAGCACAAGTCTTATGAGGAGAGGCTGAGGGAACTAGAGTTATTCAGCCTCAAGAAAAGGAGGCTGAGGGGAGACCTTATTGCTCTCTACAACTCCCTGAAAGGAGCTTGCAGAGAGGCGGGAGTCAGTCTCCTCTCCCAAGTCACAGGCAACAAGACTAAAGGAAATGGCCTCAAGTTACGCTGGGGAGGTTCAGGCTTGATATTAGGAAAAATTTTTTCACTGAAGGGGTTATCAGACATTGGAATGGGTGCCCAGCATAGTGGTTGAGACACCATCCCTGGAGGTGTTCAAAAGACAGGTTGATGTGGTGCTGGGAGATATGGTTTAGTGATGGTGTTGCATTTAGTTTGTTGTGTGGGTGTTTATTTTTGTCAGTTAGGTTGATGGTTGGACAAGATGATCTTGAAGGTCCCTTCCAGTCTGGAAGATTCTATGAAAAGGTTTAAGAAGATTGACAGTACATGTGGAAAAACCCCAACATATTCCATCAACCAGAAGTCTACATTAGCTAATGTAACTTCAGTTCCTCTTAATGTCTAGTATACAGACCCATAATCCCATTTTTATAAATTAAAATTTTTAGAACTTCTCAGATTAAGAGTATCAGCAGCTAACAATATTATTTTACCAATATACCAAGGTATTTAATTTTACTATACTAGTAGGTATGTTTTAATCTTCTCCTGTTGTTAGCCATGAACAGGCTTTTATTTTTAGAAAGACAAATGTAATTCTGGAGCTAACTAGTCTGTAGGATAGCCAGGACCAGGTGCTTCAAAGAAAGAAATCTGATTTCTAGGCAATTTGGCAAAACACTTCACAAGAGCTCATATACACCAAGGCTTGACAGTTGTCCACAAAATTATATTCCTTAAAGCATGAGCTCTTGTCAGATGGTACAATCTTCTAAAACTAAAAAATCAACCTTTTCTACACAATGCAAAATTTGATAATTCAAACATTCCATATAATTTACAGTTTCTGTAACCTCCACTTGAAAATTCTCTACTTAGATTTTCTTACTTATGTTCCAAATGTTGCACTTTGATTTTTCCCTAAAAGGGGACATTAGTGTACCGTTGCTTCCACCTACAGTTTTTTTCTGTGGACCTGAAAAGAATCACATGAAGGTCAATGCCGTGTACTTCCAAAAAGTTACTTTTGTAATTAATAAGTTTGTTTTTCTGTCTTTTTATTATTCTGCATCAAGGAGTTTTTTTTACATTCAGTGTAGTAAAAAATCAGTAGCAAAGAAAAACTCTGTACTTGTAAGGGCTGCATCAGTTTGCAGAGGTAGAATACCTACTCCCAAACTAGTCCAATTTTCCTGCTACTTTTATTCATTTCAACCAGACAAAACAATGCATTTTCAAATAGGTAAAGGGATATTTCCCATTAATGCTGGCTTTACTACTGTCCCTGAGGCTCTGGGCAGCTGACCTGTACTGGAGAGCAGCCCAGCTCTGCTCCCCACTGAGTTAAAAGCATCAAACCTCATATAAAAGATATTAAGTACTCTGGCTGGTCATCAGTAAGCTTTGAACACTGGTCACTGCAGGACAGGGCACAAAAGGCTGCCACCCCTACACCTCTGCGTAGCTCCTGGGCATAAGCAAAGGGCTAACCCAAAGAGAGCATCAGCACTGCCACCTCCTCTCAAACAGTGTTTGCAAAAGTCAAACAGTGCATGCTCCAGCACTCCAATTTTACATAAAAAGGGGAGAATATAAATAATTATTCCCTAATATCATTCCAAGAGCATACTTAAAAGTGATGCAAGACCATGAAGACAGTTGCAAGTTCAATTTTCTTGCCAGATATCTTGATTTCACCGAGTTTTCTTCTTGAAAAGTTTCTCTATAAAAGTATTCCTTGAGTAACAGCCCTCCACAATTTCATGTTATTTTTTGTGTGTCTGAGTGTACTTAGAGGTCAACTGCACAAAAAATTCTTAGCTTTCTTACAGAAATATCTTTTCCTGAGATAACAATAGCAAAATACCTTCAATAAATATTTAGTCCATCCACCCATAGCAATGGAATGCATAATTGTTTGCAGTTCCCCATAGTTTCCCACAGAAATGGAATAATTTGATAAATTCTTGAAAACCACAACTATACTGACATTTAAGCCAGGACTGGCCAAACTTTCTGTTAGAAAACAGGCCATATAGTCCTCCATTTCTGAAAGATGTCCTCTATGCTTAGGAATTAACATTTTTATGCAACTGAAAGACAAGCTTATTTAATGGTTTTGTGGTGTTCTTCAAATTAGCAGCCAAATCCTTATCTTGCAGTGGTTCAGTGGACTCTACAGAGGAGTGGGCTGACTAGGACTGTACTCCTCCTATTTAATTTTCTTTCCAAAGGGAGTCTTTTGGGGTTCAGCTTTTTTCAGTTTATCAACCTGACCACATATACTGTGAGCATGAAAAATGAGCAACATTTTCAGATCTGCTATACATAGCATACTGATGAAAATTTAACGAAAAAAGAGAGGGTGAATTGCAAAGTGAAAATGAAGGTGACTTGCTTAGAAAGAAAATTACATAAACATGCATCAAATAGCACAGGGAAACCAGAAAAGACACAAAGCTGGTAGTGACAAACAATAATTCTGTTTTGTTGACAGTGGTTTTCATTGATGAAAAAAATATAAAGTGATGGCCTGTAACCAACAGGAGGTAAGCTCTGTTAGACAAATCTTAAAGACAAGTTGTTGCTATGATAAGGAAAAATAAGATATGTAAATGGAGTATTCTGTAAAAGAAAGGAACCCGTTAAGAATACACCATCACACTTCAGATTTAGGCAGTTTCTGCATTTAATTTTGCCTAATGGAGCTCAACAGGAGATAACTTTTTCTTTAGAATTTGCTTTTAACATTTAAAACTCTCTAAATTTAAAAAAAAAAAAAAGCAAAAAAACCAGAAAGTGATCTTCTTCTCACATTCACAGTTCACAAGAGAGCCTCCAGCCCCAACTCCATCAATTTATTGCTAATCTTTCCTTTGTACCTTAGGAAACTAAGTGAGGTGATAGCAGCTTTCCAGTTAAAATCCTTTCAAGAATCCACCAAACAAAACACGGCAAACTCCCTCCTTCATAGGAAGAACTATAACACTGACATGAAAATCCAATGGTCTCCTATGATGAAAGAGGTCTTGGCTTTCTCCTCCTTCTGAAAGATGAGGAGGGACACAAGTATTCTGGGTCAGCAAAACACTGTACAAAATAAGTAACGAACTCTCCAATCTGCTCTCAGGTAGCATGGGAGACTAATCCCATACAGTATATTTTCAGTTTTCTGACAGAAAAAAGTTAACTTTATTACAATCTTAAATAAAGTTTTGGTTTTGCTGAGAGCATATATTCCCCTGATGGAAATTTAGCTGGAATTTTCCAAAAGAATCATTTTTAGGATGTATGCCAGGGCAATTTGATGTCCATGATGTCATTTGGGTTGATTAGTCCAAACGTGTCAAACAAAAATGAAAATTAATCCAGTCTTCAGGAACTAGTATCAGTTGTCTGCTGTAGCTAAACCAAACCAATAACAACAACAAAACCACCATAAGTTGAGACAGTGAATAAAGGCACTTGAAGCTCTGAAGCTTTCTCACTGGCTTTTTCATATCCTTACACTGCCCTGTCAAGAACTTAATATGCTGTTTTTTCTTTTTTGAGCCCTCATTCAAAAACCTTAGAAACTTCTTTCTTATCTACTACCTGTTATCCACATTAAACTGAGCACAAAAGAAATTAACAGTCTGCTCCCTCGGCAACTGGACAGAGGATCCTTGGTTTTTTTATGGAAATATTTGCCTCAGCCAGTCACTTAATCCAGCAAGATTTTAAGTAAAGAACCTCATTCAAAAGACATCATATCATCCAAGTCCCATGATGGCAATGAGGTCTTTAGGTTTGTTTTTCTTCCTCCCCAACAGCTGAGAAGAAATATTTTGGTCTGAAGGTTCACAGAAACTAAAACTCATTGCTACTAGAGAAGTTCAAAACTGCACAACATTGAATACATCATGCCTTGTATGCAAACATGCTTGACAATTTGTGCAATGAACAAACACGATTTGAGGCAATCAGCTACTTTTCTCTCATTCTCATCAGGTGTGAGAAACAAGCTATTAGAGGCTGGGGTGATACATCAAGCAGTTGTACAGACTGCAGCCTTTCACAGCAAGGATCATTTTTGTTACTACCAAGTCACCAATACAAGTATTTTATAAACCTTAACTGAATTGATAGATACATGTGAAGATATTCCAAACACTTGCTGATTCACATAGTCCCTGCTGCTGAAGCAAGGAAGACTAATAGGATTAAAACCTTACAGAAGGAACATGTTGACCAAAAGAATGATTTAAGGTGATACTTTTAAGTTGAAATACTGGACACAGCATTTAGCTCTGCCTCTGTTGAAAATCATGTCTGACATTTATGACAGACTTATGTAAGCTGTCAAAATTTCACTAGATGCTTTGCCCAATAATGAGACATGAAATAGCATAGCACCTTTTCCTCCACAATCAGAGCAGAAGCTTAAACAGCATGGGATTTAGATGCAAGCACAGAGTCATCGAGTGCAATTTTATGCACTTCTATATTATCCAAGACACCTGCACGGGGATGATAGATATAACCGTCCTTCCACAGAGGTCATTGTAGGTCAGGCAAGATAAAATGCACAAGGTAAAAATCACCTAAAATGGCAGTAGGTGTTGACACTTGAATCTCTCCCAGTAGAGTCACCTTCTGCAAAGCCACCAAGACTTCTATAAAATTCTCTAAAGTGTAAATCCTGATTTGAGTTTTGCTTTTAAAATCTGAAGATATTTCCATGGAGATGATTGGCTGCTGCTCATAGAAAGCTTGCTGCACATATTTGTGGGTTAAAATGGATAATTGTTTTGAACGTATTTTGCCAGTGCCTGAAAGATTAATCTCTGTATATGAAGGGCAGCTTGTTATAACTCCTATTCCTTGCTATTTTCTCCAGGAACATTGTTAAATACAGTTCTTCTAAAAGTACTGAGTCTTGAGTTTATAAAAGTAGATGGGCTTGTCACTTCCCTAGATGGGGACGCATTAGTGTTGTGAGCAAATGGACTTTCATACAGTCCTCTCTGTAAGTTGCAGCCAGGGAGAAGTGGGACAGTGACAAGAGCAGAAAATTCATTGAAATGGGCCTCATCCCAGAAGGAAGCTGAAAGGTGCTGGCAGCAGTGTAAGCAGAGTAAAGTGGCTTCCTTAATTTTGAAGGAATTAAAGTAGCTTTTTCCTTACATAAGCTATTGGCAGGGGATTCTGCTTACTTTGCATCTTGCAAAGTCCTAGCCGAGGTTTGTTTGAGGTGCCCTGGCTTCCTCCTTGTGCACTGCCCTCCCTTTTGTCTATTTAAGAAACACAGCAGTTTTTCTGAAGGTGTTCTGTAACTCTTCTGTATGATGGTTTATTTCATGTAGCATATAATTTTCCCTCTGTTCCAAGGGGTTTGTTGAGATGTGACCAGACTGTCCAAGAACGCTGATCAAAAAAGGTTTGCATTTAAAACTGTAAAGGTAAGAGTGGCAGCTTGCGGGCTTGCTGCAGGCTCCTACAACTTTAAACCACACTGGAATGATTGCATGAGTCTGTCAAAACATCATTTGTCAACCTTACCTAAACTTTCTGCTACTCTCTCGTTATGGACTTTTTTTTTCCTTCAAGTTAGTTATGTCTTTTTTCTGTGACCCCTGTTTAGATAATAAATAGAAAATAAACAATTAAACCAATTTTACACCTGCTATTACTCTTGGGTGAAAACAATCTTATAGCAAACAATTCTCATCAGAAATCTTACTCCAGGAATAGAGCCAGATAGACAGATATCTAAGTAACAACACTTGCATCACTGGAATGCCAATATCCAGGGAAAAAAAAATAAGTTCTCTTAGTAAGAACAAATTCTAAGTGCTTTTGAATGTGCTGGGTGTTCCTCATTTTGCATGAATAAACTGAAACTTGGAAAATTGCTTTTCTGATATTTGACTGTGTCTTTTATTGAATGCAACTTAAATAGGAGACAGATACAAACAGAAAGGACTGTACGACAGTCAGTTTGCACACAACACTAATCACACTTGACATGTTTGTTTAGGGATCTACTTGTATACTTCAGAGCTTGGATACACACATTTTTAGAAGTCTTAAGAATAATTATTTACCCATGGCACCACAGCTACATGTGTGAAGTAGCAGTCTGACCTGCTAAAATAGGGATATATTTTGTTCCTCTGTATTTGTTCTAAGCCAGGCTACTCCTTGCTAGAATGCTTCAAATGAGAACATACCCTTTTATATCCTTTTAGTTACACAAGCAGGAGTTTCTATTTCCTTGTTTATCTTCAATGAAAGGGTGAGCAGTCAAGTCAAGCATTGGGCAATGCAGCAGATGTGCACAAAGCACCCATCTGACAATGGCCAGGGTTCCCACTGAGACTTTTGAGTAGAGAATAATTGTACTTTCTTTTGGCATGAACCAAGGGTACAAAATCACATTTACGTGTGCAAGCCTTTGCCCTCTCAACATGTGTTCTCAGCTGCATTAGAGTAGCTGGCAAAGGTCAGTTTGATTTTCAGTCCTAAGAGCAAAGGGTGATGGTAGGAATGTGGCAGATAGTACCATTTTAAAATATAGTATTTCCTGTCCCTCAAAATACACTAAGCTTTTACTAATCAGGGTTTGCAGGAAAAAAATCTCTCAGAAACTTCACAAAATAATATACAAGTTTGGGTTTTTCAAAACCCATAAAGAAAAACAAAGAAGAAGAAAAAAAATCTACTATTCTTTCAAATGGACATAGACGTTCAGAATTTAGTTTCAGGCTATGTGCTGCTTACACATAATGATTCCTCTTGTGGGTTTTTTTTTTTTATGTTATTTCCCTTTCTGCATCTCAATTCTTTCTAAGAATAAAGGACTTTCAACCTAATCTTCCATCTGTTGTCTGCCCTCTTTTTCCTTTCCATTTTTCCCTCCCTCTATCTACCTTTTTGGTCTTTCCCAACCAAATTTGGGAATTTCTACTAATCCTACCCATTTACACCTCCAGTTCTTGGAGTACTTAGCTTTTTTCCATTAGCAGCACAACAAAAGTTACCTGAATCTCACCTCTTGAAATAGAAGTGAAGCACATTTTGATTTGCTATATTTGGTTAAAAATTAAGCTGCAAACTAAGAACAACAAAACAACCCCCACACTAAAAAACCCACCAAACATTCTGCAGACAATCACACACAAAATACTCTGGAAATAACAATTCCTAAATTATTTATGACATAGCAAAGAGCTCATCCTTCAAGATAAAAGTGCATGTTAGTTCCACATCTGAGAAGTTACAGATTCAAAAGTGGTATTCAGTCAGAAACAAAGTGAAATTTGTGTGACTAAGTTCTCCAATATATAGTATAAGACTAGTTCACTTACACTAAAATTAATAGCAAGAAATAATGTGCTTTTCATACCTTTTAATACCTTTCAAACTTCTGGCTTCTAACAGTATATTTAATTTTCATTCTGTTTCGATTTATTATAGATATAATTTTGAGAGGAGTAGAAGGCATTCATCAGACTTCCAGCTTATATGATTTTAACAAAACAAAAACCCACGGAGTGCTTATAGGTTCACATAACACACCAAAACCAAGAGAGAAAATAGATATATTTCTTGGAAAGTAGATGGGAAGACCAATTAGAGTGAAACCCCTTGACTATTCATCTTTTCTTCCCTCCCTGCAAACTTCTTAAAAGTCCACAAACTAGATATTTGAAAACAATCTACCAATTTTCTGTCCTTTTAGTGAAGAATACCCAACCCTTTATAACAGGATTTTTCCTCAGATCACTAAAAATTTGATGGTACTTCACACTTCATCCAGCCTAATTTTCACCTGTAGGAGGCCATTCCCTTGATTTCTGAGTACCACACTACCCCATACTACCATCAACTACTTTTTTCCTACATTGTTAACACTGAAAACGCGCCTCCACAAATGCAACCAATGAGACTGCACCACCATTTCATTTAAAACCACTTCCAACAGAAACTGCAACCCTGCAACTGAAAAGGATGTGACTTGCAGGGTCATTTAAGACAGACAAGTGTTTAGAGTAATATCCCAAAGCAGGATTTTGGAACCTTTGCTTTGTATTTTTCAATTTTATTTTAAGAGCTCTCTCTGTCTCTAGACACTATCATGCCAAAATTTGTTGGGAAAGCTGTTCTGAAGTCAACGTGCACTGACCGTGTGTGTCCATCACTCAGCGCTGGCCATCCTAGGAGAGTGGCAGTTTAAGGGTTAAGGAGTAGAGGGCACAGAACAACACCATCTCAATTACTGAACCCTCAGAGCTGCCCAAATGGACCCAAACCTGGAAGGCAGCGCTGCCTGCCCAGTCCTGGCCACCATCACAGACATGAGACTCTTTCCCACCAGAAGAGAGGAGAACCAGCTTCTTCCCCCCATTATTCGCTGAACTCTTTCTTGGTACAAAGGCAGTAAAGAGTACCTTGCTGGGCTTGCAGGAGTGGAACTGGCCCATTGCAATTGATCCCCCACTGTCAGACCTCATGGATTGCACAATTAACTGAACATCTCCCCAAACCATCTGTTGACAAATTTATAAATTGCCAAGTGCAAATTACTTGGTGTTAACAAGTCCAGGTACTATATTTTGGCCTCATTTGGAAAAACAGGGGCAGAAACAATAGGCAAACATATTACTAAATGATTGGTCACATGATTGGGGACTGGGAGGGAAGGAGATGGATCAGCTGAACCCCAAATTACATAGAAGAGTCCAGAAGACCTGATGTAGATTCAGATGGGTAAATGTATCATATCTGTAACATGCTTTAAAAAGGAAAGAGACACGCACTCTGAGAGACAGGCAGAAAGGCAGCATAACCAGCAAAACTCTCAGGTACTAGAATGCTTGTGGTGATTTTTATGTTTTGACAAAAATTGCCAAGCAGAGTGTTATTTATAAACTCAGGCAGTGAATGAAAAAGCTCAAATGTGAGTTAGATACACCATGTATTTAAGAAAAAAACAACTCACAAAGACAGGGAAACCAAAGCTGATGGGAGCTGAACTGAAGTTGAATTAAGAGTGAACTCAAAGCTTCACAGCATGGGATGGTTTATTAGCAGCCTGAAGACAAAGGCCACAAAGCAGTTTTACTCCCTTAGAGAGAGGAGCCCTATTATGGAGCCTTTCAACTCCCCAAGAATTGCCTTTTAACTCTCCCTCCACAGTAGGACAAACAGGGGAAAGAAATTAGTCTTGGATGATGTTAGCTGTTTTGTAACTTGTAGTGCTAGTCTCACTGGAACTCTTCTGACTCCTGTCAGATTTATCCCCTTGACATTCAAAATGGATTAACCTAAAGTATCTTTTTAAAAATAAATAAATTAAAAAACCCATAGCATTTTCTTCCTCTGCCGAAAACATGGAGATTAGTCAGATAGCCAAATCATATTTCCTGGATTTAATAGTAATCTCTCCTTTACTGTAGTGCTCCTATTAAAGGAAATGCTATATGCTAATACAGAACCTGCCCAATCAACTACATCCTGTTGTCACCTATCTATAGTACAGAAACATAAAAATATCCAAACCTCCTTGTGCTTTCAGAGATCTCTAAGTCATTGAGCCCAGAACACTGTCTGTAGCAAAACACATATACATCAGTATAACCTGCTCAGTTTAAATTAGTGTGTTTTTATCAAGAAGAGGAAAAGTTAATATTTTTCAAACAATTTAAGTACTCAGACAAATTACTCAACCTTATATTGGCTACCTGCTTCTTCTTGCTGAAGAGAATTTTCTTTAGATGTTCCCAAATTTTGTCTTCCTGAAAACATCTAATTCTTCACTCTTTTGCTTTAATGACTAATATACAGCTAAGTCATATGGCCTCTTCACTTATATTATTTTTTTACTGTATGATTGTTTGGAGGAAGAAAAGGCAATATGATAAAACGAGCATCAGTTCAGAGCAAAAGTAATAAATACACGTGTGTCTTTATCCTGTAAGAAACAGAAATGCCTTATAAAGTGGTGCAACTTGTAAATGAATTTGCTTCATCTAGGCACGTAAAGCTCAAAGCAGAATTTGAACCACACCATATGGGAAAATACATTTACTGATGTGCAAAATAGAGCTCTAGGCTAGAGGAAAAAGAAAATCTACATGACTTATGGTGGACTTATGGATAGCTGCAACAAAATGATCATGTAAAGAACTGCTTTCACAAGACAAATTTCATGATGTTGCTGGTCGCAGGTTGTAATGCCCCACTTGATGTGCCACATTGCTTTAGGAATATTTGCCATAAATGCCTCTAACAGTAGAGCACTTTTTTCACCTGTAGGATACCTACTAAACTTCTCAAAACAACTCACTTTATTGCATTTTCACAATTGATTCTCAGGGGGCTGACACGATGAAAAAAATATTCTGACACCATGAAAAACCTTCAGAGGCAAGGCTATCTGAGAAATTTTCCAACTTTTATCATGCTCCTATTTTTATAGCATGGCCAGCACCATAGCACCTGCAAATGATAGCTGTGAAAATGGACAATGTGGATTTTTCCATGTGATTAACAATTATGGGACTCATGTAACTTAACCTCTACAAAATGCCCTAAATATCTATGGTATCAAGAGAAGTTCTAGCAAAACAATTATATCTTTCTTATTCAAATGAGGAGCATAAACATTTAAGCACTGAGCAAATATACAGTGGATTTATATTTTAATAAGAAATACCCAGTATTTCAAACATCCAAATTTGAGGTGTCTGTTGCACAAGACACCCTGAATCACTATACTCTCAGCTGTCATAAGGTGGTCTAGTCTGAGAGTCTTGTCAATAGTCTTAGAAGAAGGACTGATGAAGAACAGATATTGAAACAGCACAAAAAAATGTGAATGAGGGGAGAATGCAGGGAGAGAAGCAAACTTGCACTGGCAAGTGTTGTTTCACAGTTAAACAGTATTGTGCAGAGCTAATATGAACTTGTCATCACAACTATTAATACGAAAAGTAGTATGAATAAGTAAAAAGTAAAATAAATTGTGAAACAATGTAAATAAAAGCTTACTATGGTTTTTACTCAATGCATGTGCATCCCCCCATACACATCCATACACAGAGAGGACAGGTAAATGTGTCTGTCACTTGGGCAATCTTTTTTTAAAGGCAGAACCTCCAAAGTACATGTTGTAACTGTATCGGACCTGAGGATTTAGGTCAAGAATACACACTAGCAAAGACTCCCCTCCAGGACTGTGGCATAATAAAATGGACAGATTAAACAAGTCTTGTGCGGTCGTCCATGGGAGTATTTAGGGCTCCGCAGCTGGCCCCACACCTTTTGGTATTTGCTAAGAAGGACATGAAATTTGTTTTCCAACAGCATCTCATTTCAGTGTCTCATTGCTGTCGCTCACAATGCATCTGTTCATACAGCTGTACTGCAGCAACCCCACAAAATAACAAGCATCAGTTGCTTGTTTGCAATTTGGAGCTGATTTGGAGCCCTGTTTATGGTCTGATTTGGAGCCCTAATTATGCTAACCACAAGATTCACTTTAACAATTACTCTTCAAGTCTGACACTCGTAGTTCAGACCACTATTTATGCATTACTTTGCTGAAACTTCTTCACATGCATCCATATTGTTATTTCAAGCCACTCAGAGTAATCTTTTTAACAGTTTCTGCTGAACAGCTAAGCACGTTCCTCATGTTTTGATCAGGATTCATTATACAAAGTGTAGCTAAACACTGAAAAGCTCACTGACATGCTCATTTGGTCATGTACAAAAACACACTCCAAATCATCTGTATGAGAAGTGGAGAGTTTTTAAACTGGATTTCATTTCTTAAAATGTGGGGTCTTCCATTTTTATGACTTAATATAATTGCTTCTCTCTTCAAACTGGTGATTTTGTGTAGTAATGTAGCAGTGGAACTGATCAGTTAAATGAAGCATGAACTGCAGCCTGCAGAGAGCTGGATTAAAAACTGCTGAGTTTTCAACATGATCCTTAATCAGAACGAGTTTCTTTTAGAGGAAAGAAAATGTAAAACATAGGGACAGGGAGAAAGTGGGTAGGGTTGAGATAGTAAGGTTCTTTTTTAAAATAGCAATACTTTTTAATTTTTATATAGTACATAAACCCACAGCACTCGTAGTTCAGACTGAACAGTTCGGTTATAAACAATTCATAAATATGTACTTCCAATAATAATTATTAAAGACTAAAATCATGGCTTAATTCTGGCTTTTTTATATGTTCATACTGCAACTTGTCACACAGGCTGTTCACAAGACTTAGGCAAGAAAAATCATTTAACAGCAGTAGTGGCCTTAGCCTGTTTTCACCCATTCTAGCTATAGTCATCATATAAATTTACAGACGACCCCAAGATGTTAAACTCTCAATGTGTATTTTATGTGTATTCTATTGCCCTGGAATGAATAATCTTAAAGGATCAGGAGGCATCTGTAAACTGTGCTTTTTGTGCAGATGAATAAAGTCCATTTCTCAAATAGCTGGCAGAGTAAAAAGAATGGAACAAGGACTGAAATGAAGGAAAAAAAAAAAAAAGAAAAGAGAGAGAGGGGAAACATCACGTTGCTTGCCTGCAAGTGCTGCCAAATGGACATACTTGGAGAGAAACCCATTTCCCCAGTTAATGTTGAGTCCATTTTCACTACTCCTGAGCTCCTTTTTCTTTTTGTTAATCCTGTGCCTTGCAAGGTTCATTAACCCTGTTTACACAGAAAGGTTGGGTCGGTCTGACACGCTAACAAAACGCACATATATCTGCATATACACATACATACTTCAGTTTCTTTTTAACAAGCTTTCCAACTTAAAAAGCCCCCACCCTGGAATGTATGTGGGATTTTTCCCTGTTTCACATTAAAAAAACCAAAAAAGTAATCTAGCAAATGTAGTACTTCTACAGGGAGAACTAAGCAGGAGGCATGATTCCACAAGAAACTTTTCCCTGACACTTTGTCCCTTCTTTCTATAAGGTTTTAGAGAAGCAACACAGTACTCCAATGGAATGGCAGCTACAGATGGACCAGAACATTACTGCATCCCAAGAGGTATCAGAGCACAGCATTAAATCCAAAAACCAGTGCAAATTCAAAGCAAACACTGAACTGCAGTTTGCTGGGTTACCTGGGGCAGAAAAGGGATGCTGCAGCAATTTTCAAGTCAAATGCCTCTCAACCAGTATTGGTGTCTGGGCTAATGCAAAATAATGTTTTGAACATTTCTCATTTGACACGAGTATGTGGAAGCCTGAGATTACCTCAAACAAAAATTTGATATGGGGCTTAACAGAGATTTTTGTCCTCATGGGCTATGCTAAATTACACATAATCCTGTTCATTATAAGGGCACTTGGTAGGTGTCTTCCACTTGGTCTGGAAGATCTGTGTGGACATTTTATGAGAACTGTACACAAACAGAAAGGGATGCAGCCCAAATCTGAACAGACTTTGAATTTCAGATCTTAACACTTCTGGCTCAAGAGAGGGTGAAAACTTAAAGGTCTGCTTCTCAGGAAGCCCATGACAAAAGGAAGCAATACAAAGCAGTTCCCCAAGCAGAGAAGCATCTTGTCTGAGAAGGTAGAAAGGTAGTACTGACTTTTCACTTTAAAAACAGAGCATTTTTTCTTTCATTTTCCCCGATTTGTGCTGGTTTTTCACAGAGACTGAACACAACCTGATCAAAAGATCTCTTATCATATCTGTGGCACTCTATAAGCCTGGCTGTCAACACCCAAAAACCAGCCTGGAGCAGGACTATTATGATCAATATGCATTTGATGGAGGTATAGACGAGAGACTCCTAAAAGAAAAGCCTGTTGCCTCCAGTTTTATGAGATTTGCAGGCTTCTTCACATGGATAAATAAACTGCCCATGATTTTAAACAACCCAAAGGCTGTTGAACAGGAGTTGGGTATTGGAGGTCCCATAGCCCAGTGTCGTACACACTCAGCGTCCCATGAAAAGTAGCATGTTTTTTCTGCAAGTCCTTTCCCACTGCTGATTCAATAGTTCATGGTTATACAGTAATATATAGAAAAATTGTGTCTAAACATTAGCACAGCAGCCACCTTACTGTTAATTCACCAAGTCTCCTATGCTGAATTACCTCACCCCAGTAAGGAGTCTATTGGTAGCCTGCAAAAACGTATTTGGAGAATCTATAGAAATACCATTAATGAGTTTGCCATAATATTGTCTGCATGTCTTAATCTTGCCAAAGTTCACTTGAGTTTCTGGGTGAAAAACTACAGTCAAATTCTTCTTAGTCAGCTCCATTATGATAAAGAGAGAAAAGAAAAGGATACTGATAGGGAACTCAGGTACAATTCTGCTCCACATTAGCCTTATTTTAATTAAGTCAGCTATGAGCTCATGGCCAGATAATTTTTTAACGTTGGTGTTTAGGAGAAAGGCTTACATTGAAGGCTACTTTGGCTGCCTTTAGTTAAGAATGTGATTCATCTGAGTGGGAGAAAACAACGCAGCAAAATCTACATTTTTGTGTGCATGCAGAAAATAGGAGATTTGTATGCCAGAGAAAGAAACCAAAAAATAGAGCATACATCTTTTGTTTACATACACTGTGAGGAAATTCGTTACAGGAAGTGATAGCTTGTCCCAAGAGCACCATCACTATTAATACAATACTAGGTCCATACTGAGTATTCTGGTGCCATACGCATTTGCTGCTTGTTTAAACCTCTCTCCTTCATCTTAATTGTGCACCTTTGTTTCACTGCTCTGAATTAACAATAGTATACCATGCTGTACATTTACATTTGTGAATACAAAAATAACTCTGACCCAGAATGTTGGTTTTTTAAACATAACACAGCCTGAACCTTCTTCATAATTACTATAGCGCATCTTTCCTTCTTTACAGAAAAAATCTCTTTACAGAGAAAATCTGAATATTTCATTATTGAGGCTCATTAATTGCTAGTAATATATAATCTGATGGTTTCTCAAAGTATGTGTTTTAAATTCTGAATCTTCTTATGCTATCCATTTTCAAGGCAATAACACATCTCCTCAAATAGCTGAGCTTAACACAGTGTCCTACGTGATCTGTAGATTTCCACTGGTAACTTATAGGACTGAATTGGATAAATGCAGTAAGACACAGTTTGTAGCTGAGTGGAATGTAAGCTCTAAGTTTCACTGGCCTGAAACTCCTGATTGTAATGAAGTTCCACGTAACTATTTAATACAGGTTAAAAAATCCCCTCATTATAAAAAACGAGTTTTCACTGTAAGGCAAACAGTATCTTTTGCAATATTATTCTGTCTCTGCTGAAACAGAATTTCTTGTCTTAATCTTTAAATACAACCGGATGCAGAACTGATAGGCAAAAAACCTTAAAGAAATAATCATCTCTCTCAAACCACTTTCGTAGTAAGGATACTCTAGAGCTGTTCAGACTAGTCTCTTTGTCTGAGGAATTGTACTTAGAAATTGCTGTTTTGCTGTACATTTTTCTCATTTTACATCATATTACCTGAAAAAAATATAGATATCCCTTATCCAGCTGACAACTACCAAGACCAGCTTGTTTTTCAAAACAATACTTTTAATAAAAATATTTAGATTGTCCTTTAATAACAGAGGAAACTAAGTTATGTTTTCAGAAATGACTTAAGAACTTGCTAGATTAAAGGACTGTCTACACATGGAATTATTTAGTAGTGACTGCTCAAGAACAGCTATTCCCGAATAACTCCATATGTAGACACAGTTATTCCAGAATACAGTTGCCTTATTTCTGTTAAATTTAGCCCAAAGTATGTTAAGCTAAACAGAAACAAGAGTGTCAGCACATGGAATTATTCAAAAATTGCTGTTCCTAAATAATTCCATGTGTAGACAAGTACTTGCAAAAACTGAAGATCAGCTCTGTAATCCTCAACTACGTTATCTCTGGTATCACAATTAACACAAGGCACTTTCTGGTAGATGTACTGCTTCTTAGTCTGTTCCTTTCATTACTTCACTTCAAGAAAAAAAGATATTTTTAAATTCAGTGTGCATTGTTAAATATGAGCTGAATAAATATGATTATATAATCACTCAAATACAATTCTTTTATAAATTAAGTAAACACTTTGGCATATTTTGTTTTCTGAACAAACAAATCCTTAAGGATAGCATTTATTCTTGTAAACTGATCATGCATGAAACCCCCAGCTCTTTATGAGGTACAAGGGACAACTGAAAGTAATTGGGATTTGATCTTCCTGAGATTGAACTAATATGGCTGAATTAATATTAGGGCAGATGTTCAGTTCTGTTCCAGGTAATAAAGAATTTGTTCATCCTGTTAGAGAGACTCACTACTGAGTAATCAATCATAGCACATGCTTAAAATCATATTTTCAGCAAGTCACAAATATGTCAAAGAGTGCAATTATTACTGAATTTTTTTTTCACAAATACCTATAATTACTGGACCCAATAAAAACACGTTAGGCCTGCCTGGAATACAGCATTAATGACCTCAGAGACTAAAGATGAAAACCAATGTGGTAAGAAGTGAAAACGGATTTTGGTCATCCTACAGCACCCAGTAGACCTAGTAGATTATATTCACCTATAATATCTTATGTGATAAAAGCAGTATGATGGGGCCAGTGTTTCACCTAACTGGATCTTTGTTAAGCTAAGCTAAGACCAATGTATATTGCTACAAACATTCATCACTTCATTCTAACTTTGTATGAAAGCACACACTTACAGCTGAGAATGATCATATGCCCATGATTTGCCCCAAACATACTTTAATAAGAGAGAATCTCATAAGGGAATAAATAATTATCAGAAGAAAAAATTCTAACATTGTTATAATTTTATCTGAAATTGAAATCATCTACTTTTTTAACTGAGAAAATTTACCAAGTGAAAAAAGTGGCAGAAAAGTATATATACAGAAGGTTATTATATATAACCTCTTATTACTGAGACGTACACTCTGAAGCTGAAAAGCATATACCACTAGTCCTCTTTCCTGTAGCATTATTGTCCAGACTTTAAATAAATGCTCTCTCACAGCTTTTGCGCAACTGCCCTGGAAATTTGAGTTCATAGAGGGGACCACTGATTCTGTAATAATTTTGTTTTCTCCTACTCATGAATTGTGAGGTGCCTTCTTTATTTGCTTCATAATCTCCAACCCTTATGACGAATACAGAATGATTAATTACTTGAAGGTACTTTCCATGAGTGAATATAAATACTTTAGCAATATGAATACATTTATCTTCAAACACACTCCTAGCAGCTGGTTGGTATGACAACACTCTCACTTGTAGAACAAAACTAATAAGGCAGTGTGGTTATGGCTAAAAATATCAATTAACTCTATATGTGTAAAAGCTGAATTTTTCAAAATGAGTGTACCTCTCAGTTTCTGTGATCTGATCGACCAGAGGAAAACTGCAGATTCTTGAGACAATTCCACTGGAGTCAGCACCAGGACCCACTGAACATCTATGCTGAGCCCATTACATGCCTTTGCAGCATCTTTTTCAGTGTCACCTTACAGCGTATCTGAATTTTTTGTTGTGAAAATGAAGAATCAATTGCAGTTAGCATTGCATGACAGTTGATAGAGTCAAGTACAGCTTCCATTGATTTCAGCTGCAACTATTAATGTCAACCTTTCTCAAATTCAGATCTTCAGATCTCACATTCCACCTCCAGAAAATGGGAGTCGTTTATATTTAGAAGATTTCACATCACAAAAGAATTCAGTAAGAGAGATGAGATAAAAAACAGCGAATGCTCCCCTGGGGAACTGGAATATCAGTGTTTAACGTTTTACCCTAGCATTATCCTAATACTCAAAAGATGAGTGTAAAAATGTTATAAAAGCCACATGTGCAATACGTTGTTACAAAATCTGAAAACAGCATTGGTGATTCCAAAAGGTTAACTAAGCTTACACAAAAAGATATTGGGGAAAATGTGATGGCATTGTAAACACTATTTTAGGAGGAATCACGTAAAGAAAGGGGCAAATAACAAGTATAGAACTGACTTTTTCTAGTTAGCATTATGGCTTAATACATGCTTTCTAAAAGCTGAGCAAACAGAAGATAAAGGACTAACTGGGGGGATTTCCACAAAATACAAGCCTGTATTTACTTTTTCAGTCTAGGTATTCATTTAAAATGGACTTCTGCAGTGCAAAGTGCCATTAACATGCTGCTAATTTCAAAACCCTGTAAGATCCATGCTGAGTATAAAATGCCTTATATACCAGATCTTTTACAGTCATTATTGTCAGTGCATCCAAAACGGATGCAGCTTAATGGTTAACAAGGCTTTTTTAAACAAAAAACTAAACACAATCTTTTGCAGGTTAATGAAATCTACTCATTATGAGAGAATCTTAACATGTTTTTTAGTAGAACTTCCGTTTCTGTGCTTTAAAAAGTACATTTACAGCTCTCCACTTCTGAGATCTGGGTCTGGATTTTACATTTATGATTTGTTGGGGGTTTTTTCCAGTCCAAAGCACTTAATCTGAATGGATGCCTATAAAAACAGAGATGAATTTAGATTATCCGCCTTGTAATTATAAATCAGAACTACCTCCTCAATTTATCCTTTGAGTAAATTCCAAGAGATAATATCTGAATAAACTGCCAAAATAGTCTTATGGCATTATTCAGAAAAAGAGTCAGCATTAGGCAATTTTGACTTAAAAACTTTCATAGGCTAGTATGAAAGTGGCACAGCAGTGCACAAGCCAAAGGACGCTTTGCTTAACCTGAGGAAAAAAAAAAAAAAGAAAAATGAGGCTCCCTACTTCGGTATCTTGATTGAGGCCAGGATTAAAAACCAAACCTCAAAAAAAACCACAAAAGAAGAATTTTCTGTATTTGATGAGCTCATTCTACTAATGAAAGCTCATATATCACAGAAGCCTGGCTTGCCATGAAATAAAACATGCTAATTATACAAACGGAATACAATCAAAAGAGATAATGCCTATCAACATAAAAAGAAAAGTAAAAAAACTCAATACAATTTTTTTTCAGGTAAAGATCTCAAACTTGGGCGCTTATGGTCAAATTCCCATATTCATAGATTCTTATTAAAAAAGCCAAAGTAACCTGATTTAAGAGCCAACTATATATGAATCCTAAGTGTGTCAGAAAAAAGAATAAATGTTAGCATTCAGATTATTTTTATTCAATATCTACTGAGAAGTTTAATTACTTGACCCTATCCTCCAGGTTAGAAATCACTGTCTCATTTATTTCCTGAGGAGCTGTAGGTATTATTTCCAAATTCTACACTTTGAACACCTGAACAGGTCACCCCAGCGCAGAGACTGGAAATGCTAGCTAAGAACGAAATGTTTCTTGTATTGTTTGCTCTGATCTTTTATGATTCTTCTCAGCCTAAGAACATTTTACTAATCCTACCTCTCATCCTACCACATTCAGGAAAAAACATCCCATTCTCACATCATTGCACAGAAAAGTTGCCAGTACAGCCTGTTCTCAACACCCCACTGTTCTCCTCCTTCCAACACCACCAAGGCTTATTCTGTGGCTTTCAGGGAGGAAAGAGAGCTGCACAACATGCCCCTCTATCAATAGACTGCACTCACCTTTTTAATGGATGCAATTGTTTATATTGCTCTCAGACAATATTATTAAAAAGCTTGAAAACTTCTATTCTCAGTAGAAAGGTGCAAAAGCATGGAAAGGAACATAATTTAGTTAAAATACAGGACTTTCAAAGTTCAAGTTAAACATGCAGGAAAGCCAGATCTGTAAAAATAATTTTTAAATTTAATAGTGTCACATCTATACCTTTCTTCCTCTTTTTTTAAAGTCCCTGTCTTTTTTCTTAATAAGTAGACATGCTTTTCTTGTGAGTGTTACAGGCATTGCTGGTACATTAAATTGAACTTAGCAGAACAAGGATATTCTCTCCTATTGCCATGTCCATCTCTAAAAATTAGGTATCAGTTGATTAAATTTTAGAAACCAGCAGAAGTCTAATGGATTTATCCCTCAACTTAATCTACTCAAGTAAATTCAAGATTGATTTTTAGGTCAAAACTAAGAGAGAGCAAGAGGAAGCAGCTGTGGGTAAATGCTCCTATCAAACTGTCACCAGTGAGAAATCCTCTGCTCTGCACTTAAATAAAAAAAAAATTATTTCAGGAACAGTTTTCTTCTATCAGTTTGGAAGTAGACAATGTAAATGATTAATAAGGAACACTCAAGAGAAAGAATGCCAGAGTGAAATGTATACATGAAATATTTTTTCTCACTTTGAATCTAATTCAATGTCCAGATTTTACCTTCATTCTCAAACATGGAAGTCTATGCCTACCATTCACTGTAGTTATTTCCCAATATATAAAAATATTACATTTCCACTTCAGCTGCTACACTCATTCAGAATCTAAAGAAAGACAGAAATGAAAGCACATGACTCACTCCCACAACTAGAAAACTGCTTAGTGTTTCTATATTAAATCAGAGTCCTCCGCATTACCTCTTCTGTTAGACATGCTTTGGGTTCGTTGGAGTTGTTTTTTTTCTTTCATGCATAAAGCATGCCATAAATTCTTACTTAATCTACAAGTGTATATCTATAATTTACCACTGAATCAAACAAAAGCTAACATAAGGGTGAATTTAAAGTATAACTATTTTATTTCACTATTTTTCCTTTAAATTTAACAACCTCTGCACTTAGAAGCAGTTAGCTGAAGTCTCACCCGAGTTCCACGGCCAAAACTAAAGGCATTATCTTTGGAGTCAATGAAGTCTGCAGCTGCTGGAATCTGGAATGGAATGCATCTTTTCATTAGGCTGGTGCCAAATTAGAAATGCCTGCTCATCCAAATGAACCATGAATGCAGTACTTTAGAAATATCTGCTCTTCGCATGTAACTCAGCATGCTAGAGAATGCGACAAGCCTAGTAACACTCCATCTTTGGCACTTCTGAGGGAATGAAAAATGTCACTGCCAGTGTCTTTGACTGAGGACTCACACTGCTGCCCTGTCCTAGAGGTGCAAAAGCAGACAGAAACAGCCCCCATTTCCAGCTCCATGCTGCTGCTTAAAACAGAATATTTTATTGTTGGATTACTTACACAGAGAGAAGATCATAAAGCCCCAGATAACTAAAACCAGAGCTGGAAACCACAGTAAAAATCAGGAGGTTGTTACCCTGCTTAATTAAAGATCATGGAAATATGACTCGCTATACATCACTGTACAAACAATTCTCCCTCAGCTAACACACTGATGCTTCCTGCTCCCATATCAGCTTAAGACTCCATTTGCTCTTGCTCTCTCTTTTTCTCTGAGCATGTTAGCGCAGAATCACAGGCTGCAGAAGGATTCAAAGGTATCTAATTCTGCCTTCTCTTTGCTCTTTTTTTTTTTTCCTTTACTGAATGACTAGAACTTACTGCCTTGCTAGCATTTCGTACTAGTTGAAATTTCTCAAGCAGTGGAGGATTCAGTGAGTCCAGGTACTTTTACATAGGCACAGACAGAAACTGTCAGAGACTTGCTAAAAATATAAAAAAGGGGCAAATGAAATTAATCCAAGTCTTTTGTCTGTCTCTCAGCCAATGCTCAGTGTAGATTATCCATGAACATTTTAAAGCATTCAATTTTAAAAGCCTCTAAGCACAGTGATTTCAAAGACTGCTCTGGGGACATCATTCCATAGGTTAAGTGCCCTTATGAAAAAGTCTTTCTGAACTCCTGAATTACAAAAAAATCCTTTAATTTTTATCATGGACATCTCAGTGGATCAAAACTTGGAGTTTGTATGCTCTGGATTGTATCCACATAACTACAATAAATTAAAAATAAGTGTTATTTAACCCAAACTCACTTGCACACAATTCTGCTGATATTTTACTGATTATATCTAGACTTATTATTAAGTATTAGTCATAGAGTATGGTTAAATTCCTCTGACACTTGCACATATAAAATACTCTCATTAGCCAATGCAAGAAATGGTAAAGGCCAAAGCATGCGAACATCTATTATACAGAGTCATGGTGTTTGTTATCACAAGCAGTCCCACTGAATGTCACAATTCATAATATTCATTAAAAAATAAAGTTCTACAGTAGCGAACAGTACAGCCACTTTGACATGACTTGGAACAAGAAGTCATCAGAGAAAGTCTGGTGTTTGAACAACTAAGTCTTTAGTTATCTTCAGGTTTTGCACATATAAGACAACTCATACAAGGAGACATACCTTAGAATTTGTTCAGCTATTCCCAAAATGACTAAGAATCAATTGTGCATGATATATTACAGTGTTTTGGGGGAAAATACAGCAAAAAAATAGGCAAGAAACCTGCCAGAACTTTCAGCGGACATCTAAAAAAAAAAAAAGTCAAATATTTCTCATAATCATGGGTGACAGAATTAAGACACAGCATGACCTGGTCTGAAGAAACAGCAGAAATCCAACCTTGAGAGCTTTATACATGTATCATGTCACAGTCAGCTCACATACACACAGATAAATGCATTAAACAAACAGTTAATCAGAACAAGAGGTCTATATTCCTGATGCCACCAGTGAAAGGAAGCACACTGATAGATGCATATAAAGTACCAAGCAAGCAGTTGCTACTTGGCAAACATCTGTTAGTTTGGCAAACGGTAAACATTGCTATTACTTACCTGAAAAACAGAGCTTTCAATCAGTAGATCAAAAGCACTCTCCAATAAAGCTGCATCACTTCCACTTCCACTTATGAAAGTTGCCCCCCGCTATTTCTTAATGGTAATAACATGCAAAACTGGTGTTACAACTGACAAAATCTTATCCTAACTGAAACCACCAAAAAACCTGGGTATTGCCAAAGACAGAATATACAAGGCAGACTATACAAAGAATATTCCAATATAAATATGGAAGTGGAAAGAGAAGACCTAAGAAAAATTGGAACACATAAGAAGATCAAGCCAAAATCACTGGTTTGTTGAAGACGCTCTCTGCCATCATCAAAAGCTCCAGAGACAGTTTAGGAAAGAAATATTCTTTCCAATTTGGAAGGAACTATGTTGTAGAACAACACATGTAAAGAAATATTGCTCTTGTTTTTTCCACAGTGCCCTAATGAGCTCTGGAACATGGGAAACTGTCCACAGCATGCAGAAGGTGCCTCCCTCCTGTACCACAATACAGAAGATTATCTCCTTCTGTTGAATCATGGCCCATTTTGGCCATGCAGAGAAACCCAGAAATTGCCCAGAAAGGCATGCATAAGATTTCTTAATACAAAACCAGACGTTTCAGAACATGCTACAGGGTATCTACAGCATGAGACTAAAATAAGGAAAAAACAATCACAGATGTAATTAATTTCTTTTCAATACCAGTATTCATGAGCCTTCAGATTTTGATAGTTAATTATCATATAGTATTATATCTTGTAACTACTATTACCAGTAAGAGACCACATATTGCTGTTTAAATTTTAAGAGATTAAGAAATCGACTACTTGAGTTAGGTGTGTGATTTAGCAGGTGACAAGTCTTAGCTGTTTTATATGGCTGCAAAATCAACCAGAATTCAAGAGATGTT
The DNA here is from genome assembly GCA_004320125.1 of Scolopax mira. Lineage (NCBI taxonomy): Eukaryota > Metazoa > Chordata > Aves > Charadriiformes > Scolopacidae > Scolopax > Scolopax mira. The sequence continues at coordinate 229,969 of BJBW01000673.1, read as the reverse complement.
AGTTCATTTATGTCCAATACGTTTTACCCTTAGGCATAAAATTATTATAATAGACATCATTCCAATCAACTATGAGCTATAAAGACATTACAGAAAAGAAGTTACAGTCTATACAAATATATAACAGCTCCACTAGGCATGAAGATTAAATCCACATGCGACTTAACGAAATGTTTAAAACGTTACATCACTAATTATGTGATACTGTCACTTCTGGTAACCACAGATGTAACATGAAAAATATTCAGCTTGGTCTCATGTAGATCTTATCTCAATGTGCAGGTTCCAAAAAAAACTGAACCAACCCTTTTGATCTCTGCACTGTATTAGCTGTTACCCTAAGAGTGAGCTTGCTGAGCTGAAAAATTTTTGCAAGACTTGCTTCAAATCTCCACATGATAAAGGCAAGAGGTTGTGCTTAAAATATGAAATGCTAGCTTTCATTTAAATCACATATTGTAGCATTTATGTAAATGACCAAGGTTAGCTTATGTTTTTGATATTAGATACAATTTCCCTTAGAGAAGTCATTGTCTCATCCCTCTGCATTTTGCGTAAACAAAAGCAAAGTTCAGTTCAACAGCTTGCTGTCATGTAAATAGATTAAAATTTCCACAAAGGTACTCAAAATTCAATAGTCACAAAAGCACTAAAACAAAACACTATTGGAAAAACCTGCAGGTACAGGTAATACTAAATTAGCTGTTCCTTTTTTAAGTAACAAAGGTCAACACTTCATCAAGGTTGGTATTTGACTCTTCTGAGCACAAGCGCCACTGGCCTCCAAGGTTTTATTTGCAGTGCACATGAATGAGGTTTCAATGGACAAGATTTCACTTGGACACAGCAGGTCGCGAAGCAGACACTAATCCAGCACTTGGAATGTGGCTGCCAGGTGGGAAAAGGGACAGTCCAAGAAATAAAAAATGTCCCACTAAGGGTGCAGGAAAGGAAGCCAATGTTCATCGGAAGGTGAAAAACATCAAAATGAACAGAGCCAGGAGAGAGAAAAGAAATGGGGAGACAAACATCAAACTCAATGAAAACTACAGGAAGACAAATCAAAATTCTCAAGTTTTATGCCCAGTGATTAAGAAGCCCATTTCTAACAACTACAAAACCTCTACGCTTTGCCTTTTTAATGGTTCAGAGTAGTTTACACAGACAATATTTAGTACCAAGATTTTACTACTCTTTCAGGCACAATAAATTTCCTATGCAGTCCCCTCCACAGCTGAGGGTCTACAAGCGACACCGTGACAGCTATTTGCAATCTCAACCTGTGCCAGCACGTGGCTTCCTGCCTGCCATGATAAAAGCTCTCACTGGCTCATGACCCCTTCTGCTTAGTGGATGTGAACACATCTGAAGCACCCGTAGAAGTTTGCAGGGGAAAAGCTTGCTTCTGGTGGTCATAAAATGCCAACATCCCACAGCGATGAGCAAGACCCAGAAAGGGTCTTCTTGCTCATTACTGTGGGTCTTTCTTTTTCTCTGTTTCTCTGTCTCTTTTTCTCTGTTATCCTCCTCCATGTTATCAATTCTATTTTAGCATGCAATTGACTACTACACAAATGTTCACAAATCTCTACAGCAGCTGCTATCATTGTGCCAAACACCTTCTGGGACCAAACACTATACCCTATGGATTAGTAATTTGGATCCAATATGGTGACAGAGTAGCTTAATCCTGGAGCCTGCTGTACATGAATCTTCCTAAAGGAAGGACGATGGGGCAAAATGGAGTCCTTGCTTTCTCACATCTAATGCCTACAGAGTGAAAATTCAATGTCTGTCATAGCCAGCAGACATTTCCCCATGAGTTCAACAGCTTCCGAGCGGCATAAACAAATTTTCATCTCCTTGGTCACTGGCTATAAACACATAGAGGGGAAGCACAGTAAAGAGACCCCATAAAGCAGGGTGCTAATATTTTCTTCTATACTGGAGAATAAAGTAAACAACATTCAACAGTCATTCTGTATGAAGTCTTCAGCCCTTTTGTAAAACCAAGTAAAGAGGAATAGTGTCAAGGTGTTGGTCAGACAGTGCAGAGATTCTCCTGAGAACAGTAACCTGTAGAAGAAACAATAATGGACAGTTTTGCCAGGTGGAGCTGATTTTTTTCCAGGGGTTTGATAACTGTGCTATGTCCTCCACAGCAATAAGAAGAATAAACACAAGGAATAATAATTGAAAAAAAAAGGAAGAATAAGAAAGTGCACAACAGCAGGTAAAGAAGCAAAGAAATCAGAAAAAAAATTATTTATGAGGTTTCCTCTCTTCCTCTTTTGCTGCAATATGTACTAATCAGGGCTCCTGTCTCTTTTGGGGACCTTGATGAAGATGAGGTGAAACCAAATATGTTTAACGATGTCTGAAATGAGGCATGAAATCGAACTGTTGTTTGATTCAGTGTTGCCTTTGTTTTCATAAGCAAGACAGTTTTTTAAGCCTGGGTGGTACACCAGTGTCACTGGGAGACTGATGAAGGGAAATATATTTTGTTTTCATATATTAGCTATTTTTTTTTTCCTTTCAAAAGCTTAAACTGGCCAACTTGTTTATATACATCATCTGAACCTGTTGCATGGATGACAAAACATAATATTTAAGATATGTACCTAAGGACAAAGAAATGTCACAATTTCATAACCTGACAGTAAAATTGGAGAGGAGAAAGAATATGAACAAAGAAAGGTTATTTAGGGAAAACTCACCCTGAGGTGATCTAGAATAGAAAATTTCTAAATGCACTAGAAAATTCTGGAATTAAGGTATTAAAAAAAATAAAGGTTTAAAAAAGGTTTAATAGGTTTAAACCTATTTAAAAAATAGGTTTAAAATACTTCTCTGTATTTTAAGTTAAAAAACTTAAATTGGGGGACTGACACTCAAACAACTAATTTTATATTAGTTTGCCTCATACTTAACCCAATATTTAAAGATGTTGATATGATAGGCCTAAAGCTACTCTGTAGTCACTTGTTAGTAGTTTATGTCAACCGCAACACTGGGATTAATAAATAGCAATACGATGGGATTAATAGCAAGAATCAGATACAGCTCTGGATTTGGTGTACTTTGCACTGGAAAAGAAAGCAACAATTGTCATGCTGCATAGAACTATGGGGTGAGGGAGGTGAGGACAGAGCAAGGTGTTCAGAGGATACATACATTTAAAAGGTCTAACAATTACTGCTTTAAACATTTTGTTCACATTTTTGTCACTTTATGAAATGCTAATCCCACTGTAGGTTACCAGTGGGGATGCATGTCTTGGTTGCTACCTCCATTTGAACCTTCTGGGGGAGCACAGGTGACACACAGGGTACAGTGTCTCTGAACTCGATAAAACATACACCAGAAGGAAGAACCACCTGCATTTCTATGATTTCAGCAACCATATCACAGAATTCCTCCATCAATCGACTCAAGAGCCACTTAAGTACCAGTTTGGTTCTGGCTGTTCTAATTCCTATTGGAGGGCAGCTCCAGAACCTCATTTCCTTGAAGTCAGATCCCCCCCCCACCCCCTTTTCAGGCTCAGTATCAGCTGATACTTATTTGTGCTTTTACTAGCAGTTCACTCTGCAAGTCTCTTCACTTTTGGTTCCTTTTTCTAGTTATTATTAACCGACCATGGCTACTGGTTGAGTTTCTCCATACATTCTTTGTGTTTGAGTCGTAACACCTTGAAGGATAACTCTCCTGTTTCCGGCTGACAAACAGGCAAGAGGTGTGTACAGTTCAGTCCACTGTATAAACCGCACAGGACTGATTATTGCCCTTTTAAAAAACAGCCACAATAAATAAATGTTGTAGAGTTTTGGATAAAAATAACAACAGCAGCAGCAACGTCAACTGTCTGAGAATGTTTTCAAACGAGCTTTCCATCCCTGTTTAGCCACAGAGTACACACACCAGGGATAAACAGCAGACATGTAAGAAATGCATGTTACATTCACCCTGTCTATTTTTAATTTGTATTTAATTTATATATTTACATTAACTGAGTACATATAGATGTGCACATATTTTAATATGATTTTTTTTCTATTTGAAACTCTGCATATTTATGCATGCAAATGGAGCAAATTTTCCCATGGATCACAGCAGTTAAATTTGTAGAATCAAGTACTATGTGCTTGCATGCAAATGAAAGAAAAACAGAGAAACACAGCAGGAATTGGCATCATCCATACAAATGATGTGTTGTGTGTATTAACAAATGAACAGCACACTCCCAAGGGAGTTAAAGTGCATGGATCAGAAGTTCACTTCCTTGCCAATTTCTTTCAAATATTTCACTTGTTGTTCTTGCTGCAAAGAGGACTCAAATACTTTTGATGTCCAATCAAATCTCTTCAGTTTTTAAGCAATTTGCATTCTATTTTTAGAAAAAAATAGTCTCTAGAGAAATAAACAGAACATTAACAAATAATTATTCCATGTTCTGTGGCAGCATAACATACATGAGCCTTTGATTAGCCGATATAACTTGAATGTATCAAAAAGCTATATTATGGTTACAATTAATTCATAACAATAGATTTGAATAGTTACCCAAAGCAATGGCAGTCACAACCAAATGAAATAAAGCTATTCCAAAAGCAATTTGCATGCATAGTTTATAAAGGTCCTAGTACTCTTTTAAACATATTTCTTTGATTATAAACAGCTGACATACATCAGTATATTCATTTTTTACAGCTCTACTTCCAAAAAATATTACATTCACAGCATACAGTGAACTAAGTCATACAATAAACTCAGGCTTTGTACATGAATTTAGCAAATCATAGTCCAGCTGATTTCAAGAATCCAAAATATATCAATATCAAAAAGCTCAATATCCAAGAAGTTATTGTAACTTTTCTCAAGCAAGTTCAATTGTATCAGCTTTCCTTAAATGACAAGCCTGCTAGATTTTAGCAAGGCTTTCAGAGTCAATAGCACGTAAAATATACACAAAACTACCAATACTACAGCCTCCACGCTGCCCACTGTCCTCTCTTCAGAAGAGGGCTACTCCCTACAGGGCCAGTGTCTCAGTAAAAGCACAACTGAAAGAGACCCACAGCAACTCAGAAGTTTTTCAAGACAATCCTCAAAGGTGACAGAATACATACATTTGCCGTCAAAGCCAAAAGATAATGAGCTCCTATATGCAATATGATTTGAAAGTCAATATAATTCTGAACTCCACAAAAATACTAAGCCTTTCAAATGCAAAGTTCTCTTACCAAAATAACATTTAAAAAAAAAAAAAAGGCATGTGTGGCTGAGGAGGAGGAGAACAGAAAAACTATATTTTCTTGCAGCTTTTGATCCTTAAAATAAAGCAGCATAACATCAGTGAATTCTTCTGCATCTTGTCCACATATATGATAAATAAGGATTTTTAAAAAAATCAGTATCTATTTGTGCTGATGGAGACTTTTTTCCATTAATAGTTTCTGTGAAATTGGTGTGACTTCTAGGCAGCACAAGGCACTATTTCAGTGTGAATATGGACATCAGAATGTGACCCTACATCTCTACTTCCTTTGAAAGTGATATAGCAAACCCACACTTCAACAGAATATCAGGTTAACACTTCAAGGGGCTCATAGAACTGCATGGGGCAGATCCTCAGCTAGTGAACAGATTCAAGAGTTGAGTAAAAAAGAATGGTTTTGTTCTGTGAAAACATATATGATTTCAGAAATCATTCCCATCCCAGAAGACAGGGGTAGGCCAGAAAAAAAAAATCAAAAGAGGATTTTCCAATAAAAATATAACAATGCTTCATTTTGCTCAATCAAGGCACTTTAAAAGCTGGCTTTCAAATTCCAAGATAGGTTAATTTGTACTTCATTACATGCACTACATCACATTGCCTAAACATGAAAGATCTTTTTATTTAAAAAATTGTTGACAGTGATATTTTAACTATCTCAGATGTTTTTTTCTCAGTTTTTTTTTTTAGTTCAGCCATAGATCAAAACAGACTGTGTTGTAAAAGGATTTCTGAAGATGAGCCAGGTTTCTTTTTTCACAGCTCTTCTCTCCCAGAAATTCACAACAAATTGCTGAGTAGTGGTAATAATTGAACTTCCCTGTGAAATTTTTTCCCAATCTATAGATGAAGCCAGTATTTATCAAGAGTCATCCATGAGCAAGTCAAAAGTATCTAAGTAATTTAAACAACATTCTGCGAACAGTAGGGGATTATCATGATTGCCTGGGAAAAAGAGATATTCTTTCCTAGAAAGTCCTGATGAAATTTCTAAAGAAACCTTTGTACTGAGAAGTCTAGACCTCAGACTAAGTCAGTGGGATTATCCTCTTCAGGGATTTTTCAACATGGAATGTGTATTTAAAAATTATTTAGGTAGTTTTTCAAATAATACCTCACCAAATGTATAGTAAAATAACTGTACAGCCCTGCCTATCGTGAGTTAACGAGAATCTTTTGGCTGATATTATCTTAGATATTAGGGGTTAATATAAAAAAAAAAAAAATATAAAAATATACAATAGAACAGTTAACAGTTCTGCTGGTCCACCCTACAAAATACTTACAGCAGGAAGGACACAGGGATGGATGATCCTTAACTGTGCATGAACTTAGGCAGACTTATTCAGTATTATCAACTGAATGAGGCAGGTAATTACAGAAGAAGAGAAAGCCTTATGCTTCAGGTAGAAGTATATATTCATCCAAGAAAACTCTTTACCTTTACAACACTGAGCACAACATTTCAATACAATTTTTGGTTTACAGCCCTTAATTGTGGATGCACAAATGGAGACATCTGGGATCTAGTACAGGCCTCCAGTGGAAGTCACCAGGACTTGTAGATATTCAATATTTGCAGCTGGGAGAGGTCTTACATGGACTTTAAAAGATCTCGAACTTTAAGTCTGGTTTGTATTTGATACACTTTGCTATTTTTGAAAGAGCTCTTCCTGCCAGGGTGACAATATTAATGGAGACAAAGCTGATAATACATGGATGGTGCTCAGTGATGAGACCTGCAAACCAGAACATGTGCTCCGGATTCAGTATATACTGAATGTTTATGAAAAATACAATTAAGCAGCTGCCCTACTAATTAAGTCCTGATTCACAAAAGCACTGAAATCTGTGCATCAACCAAACAGCTAATTAATGCTCTGCCTTAAGGGAGCTTTTGCACTCAACCCCAGCCCTTCTACCTCCCCTTATGTAGCTGCTGAAACTGCAACAGCCCCTGTATACCACAAAGACCTCTGCCCCCTTCCGCTCCAGCTCATGACCAACAACTTTCTCAACACTGTGCCTTACTAGCCAGTATAATTTCTATAGATTTTCATCTATTTTGAAAAGAGAACCAGCAAGAAAATAATGGTCACTGACACTGGGTTACTGTTAGGCAGAATATCTATTCTCAGACAAGCCACCTGGGTACAAAACAAAGCCCGTGAGCCATTACAGGAAGGTCTGTTACACTACAGAACAACCTGCTCCCAGATTCTCCACGAAAATTCATGATGCGTTTGTCAAGTATGCTCTCTGGATACTTCATCTTGTCCAACTTGTCCATTTTTCTTTTTGCTTGCTTATTTGTTTTCCTTGTACTGTGATATGGGTTTTAGTTGCACAATTTCTTTGAAAATTGCAGGGAAGGAAGGAACCAGGTGAAGTATTAAATTTAATAACCATTTAGTGCTTTAATAATCCTTACAAGTCAGGACATTATATTTTTCAGCAGAGCATCTTGTACAAAGGAGCATGTTTAGAGATGGTTCTTGCGCCCGAATGAAACTCAGAATAGAACAAGTCACCATTCACCATAGAGATGATCGACACAGTTGTGTTCCTGGATGGTATTCACAGGATTCTCCTATAAACATTTTTGACATGCTGCTGTATGTCAGCCCAAACACCAATGGCGACAGAAAAAGACTGTGGTCAGGAATTCTTGATTTGTTTGTGCTGAAGCAGAAAGACATATTTTTTTAACCTAACCAAATTGATCTAAAAAAGGTATGTCATGATTAGTTCTGTCTTTTGTTGACTTCTTTTAGCTAATTGGATGAAATTAATTCTGCTTCAACACAGAAGCAAAATGATGTTTAAAAGGACACTCAATTGAGTCAAAAAATATCTGATACATTTTTGTCCCAAACCAATTTCCTTAAAAAACCCCACAAAACCCTAGTGTTTCTGACATAACCACCACCCCCCAAAAAAGCACCCCAACCCCCCAAAAAACCCTCAAATATTTAAAAGTAAGTAAAAAAGTGTTCACTGGAATGAAGGTGGGATGAAGAATATTTCTGAGTTTAGCAATGGTTTTTTAAAAGTTGCATTTCAAATGTCTACTCTAAAGATACATGCTACTGCTGTCAAACCAATTAGTGAAATCTACACTAAGAGTTATTATGCTAAATATTTTATTACTCTATAAAGCTTAGAGATGCAAAATTCCATACTCCAGGCAAGGAAAAAATGTAATAGGCCAATTCTGAAATGTGACATGTACTTCTGTACTTATGATCCTTGTGTACATCTGTACTTCTGTATTCCTGTTCCTGTATTTACGATGCTGAGTCACAGTGTTGCTGTTTCTCTGCACTGGTAAAGACTTGCAATACTGTGAAGTTCTATTTAAATGGAGAAATACAAGGCTGGCATATTAGTGAGGTCTGTTTGATGTACTCTCAATATGAAAATTAATAGAGAAACTCAGTGTCTAGGCTCAGCTTGCAGATTTTGATTACTTTTAGAAAGATTTTTTAGTTTAAAATTTTATAAAACAAATTGAATGACAAAGACAAAAAAAAAATCACATTAGAGACTGTAGCCCTAGGGCACTGTGGCCTTCTCTTGCTATAAGGAAACATACAACTTGTTTTCTGCTGCAGATGATCTGTAATGTCCCTCCCATGCTTTATTATGAAGCTGATAAATGACTCGCTAGAAACATGGTGAAAGCTTTTGGAATTCATTGTGCTATGGAAAACAAATTAGAAACTTAACTTGTTGCATGAGGGATTACCCTTCACAGCATGGCCTTTACAATGTGAAACTAATTATTGCAGGGAAGATTTATGGTGTTTACAGTCAAGAATTCAGGGTCAGTTTCACCAAATTCATGTAACTTTAGACCTCAGGCTTGTCTGACTCTAAATAGAATGAATGACTTCAACAAATTTAAAGATAAAAATAATACTTTTTTTTTTTCTATTGAACTGCTTAACAAGAAGCTAGGAAATAAGGGCTAAACAAGTCTAGGTTTAAGTATTTAGTCTGAAAGCTTTTACTTTCTCTATAGGCAGATAATGCAGTATGTCAGAAAAAAATGTATTTTGATTTCTGTAGTTGATTTTACAGGAAACCACGAGAGTGTTAAACCCTGGAACTCTCCAAGTGCTTTCATACAATTATTCAAATTATAATCAAAATATGCACTACTGATCTGGAAATATGGTTGGTATAATGAAGAGTCCAAGCTGTTTATCTTAAGTGGATCATTAAAAGTCACCTAAATTTTAGAACAATTTAAAAAGTCATCATTTAATACACAATATCTATCAAGGAAACTGGTTTCTCCTATATTTGAAAGTGAAACAAACACTTAACAGACCAGCAAGGAATTTGTATGTCAAGACATTATTTCCAGCAGACAAATATTTATTTCTTTTTAAGTGTAGAACTTAATGCACTATATTTTGTTCTTAAGATATATCAAATGTTTTTCACCCAATTTATCATCCCTGGAAAAGTATTTATTATTTTGTTAATGGCAGAACTCCTAGCTTATGAGTACAACTTCAATGCACTTGAAACAAGTGTCTCATATTACAAGCATCCTGTAACATCCTACTAGACACTTCCCAGATCCTCACACATTCAGAAAAGCATTGAAGCTTGCACTTAACTTAAATGATACACTAACTCCTCAACATGATTTAAGATCCTCCTTAAGCTTTGCTGAACTAGGGCTGTTGTATCTGAACCTGCAGATGCTGTCTATCTCCAGTGGAATATCTTCAGCTTCTGTGAACACATGTGGAAGTTAAGCAGCTGTATGAATAATACCAATGGAAGTGGAAAGCTGTGATTTCAGTTATGTTTCCAGCCATATTAAGAACTTGACAACTGCTGGTGAAAGCAGATAACCTCTGAAGTAAAACACAGGTAAGCCTACCAAAACCAGCATCGCCATTTTCAGATATAATGTCTTACCTTGATACCGTTGATACAAAGATAAATAACTGAAACCACAGACACAAGAGTGATCCCTTCAAGCCATTTGTAATACCAAAAAAAAAAAAAAAATCTAATTAAAATTGCAAAGTATTTATGAAAAAAAATAAAAAGACTTTTCTCTTCTGCACACAAATTCCTTTGAAGGAATTCCTTTTACCAATTGAAACAAATATTTCATAGATTCAATCCCCTAGAATGGACACATTTCTGATTGAGATGTTCCAACACACATTTTGAGCGTACTGCAAGACCCTTTCCTAGTACATAGAAATATTTCTCAGTGCTCCAGTCTCAGAAAATAAAGACAGCAGAACTAATGCTCTAATGCTGTAACACTTTCTGATTTAAAAAAAAGCTATAAACCAAAGCCTCAGTCTCACACAGTTTTTACCTAATTATTTCTAGAATGAATTAAGCAGGACAAACTTAGTATTTCAAAGAATCTGACTTCCCTTTCCCCACTTCCTATGTACACATACAATTAAAATTATAATCGCAAATATGATGTCAGTAAACCTGACAGGCCACATAGTGGCTACTCTTCCTTTGCATGGCATCATTCATTTGGGTTACAAATCACCAAAGTCAGGCTGATGAACAACATTATGCTAGTCATCTGAGACCCAGACATTTCGTAGCAAATTTCCTATTTGAATGGAAGGAACAATGCTGGCAGAAGTCCCGGAACTGCTAACACCACAAAAGGAACAATGTGACAACAGCGTGGCAGGTTTATGATAAATATTTCAGAAATGTGTCTTTTAGCAAGAAAGGATTAATATAAACCTTGGGGATAAGGATATTCCCAGTAGCGTCTAGTTGGCCTCTGTTTTATGCAAAATAAAGAACAATGCAAAGGCTAATTTGTTTGTTTGAATGCAAATTCATGACTATTACATAAATTGTAATTAATTTTATGGCCTTTCACTGGGAAAACGCGAAGAAAATTGTGTCATTTTAATGTATTGTTCTGAAAAGCTCATCTGTGTGTTCTTTTACAGGAGTTTCAATATACATCCAGTGCCAATGAGCCAGTAGGAAAGTCACCTTGATAGGGCACAGGTGAGCAGTTCACCATCACCATTTCATTTCAATTTAGCAGTTTTCACTTAATGGGGAACAGGGGTTGTACACACAAGACACTAAAACGCAGAGGATTCTTGTAAACCCGAAGTACAATCCATTAAAGCCTGTAGTGCTAGTCACCATCTTGTGTCCCCAAGTAAATAAGAAATAAACCTCTCAATAAAACAACAGATAAAAGAATATTTACAAGATTCAGGTACAGTCAAAACTGTAAATGCTTCAGTGTGTTTGGAGCAAACATTGTTTCATGTAAGCCCCCTCTCTGTCAAACTGGTGATGAACTTGAGATTGTGGTGTTCAGTTGTACATCAAGAACTGCTGTCTGAAAAGTGAAAACAGCAAAAACTAGATCTAGTTACAGTCCGGAGGAAGTACACCAAACACACAATACAGATCATTTTTTTCCTTTGTATAAAATGAAGGCCCTGTAGTGTTAACTCAGGCTCACAAAAGTCTCTGTTAGCATTTCAGAGGAATTACATTAAAAGTACAGCCTAAGAAAAAACTGTCTTTCACAGTGACGTTGTACTTGAAACAAATTCACAGCTGGTAAACAGTTCTCTCTGACAAAATCACAGATATTGCAATAACAAAGATGCTTTACACTGAAGTTTTAAGAGCAATACTTATTAATAACATTAAAATTAACAATTTTTGTTTCTTAATATTTATTTTAGTACATATTTTTTAATGCAACATTGGTAGCAATTAATGTGTGTTACTTTCCTGCTGGAGGAGAAGAAAGAGAGCTCTTTAAAATAAAAGAAGAAAAATAAGGGTAAATATTTTAGCATAAGCTTTTGCTATCCAGTAAGGCTAAAGCACAATTAGTTGATAAGACACTGAACACTATCTGCATACTGGTCTCTGTCGTTTGGATACATAAAATACTGTGAGATGATTTTTGTGTTTTGGACTATTTCACACATCACAGCTCCAGGTGCCTCTTTTTTAGCTAACCTTCCATATAGTTTCTTTTGGACTGCCTCTACAAATCCAAAAATGTTGATTGTTTGTGCACAGGAAAACAGAACTCAATTAATAAGTATGTGTGTATGTATACAGTACACAAGTCCAAAAGCACTCAATATTATGTTTTGCAGCTAGAGAGAAAAATACACATTATTATAGTCAGGGTAGCAAGGAATACCAAAATAAAAAAGCAACATGTGTTCTGTTAAAAATGATGAGTGACAAGAACAGGTAACACAAAATAACTCCTAACATTAACCCACTATTACAAATTCAAGACCAGTCATCTTTGACCATCTGTACATTGTTTGTATTATTTATTATATACCATTTGATTCAACTGCCAGTTTTAAAGACATGCATGAACAGAGTTCAAACATATAGGCACTTTATGCATCATGGTGGTATTGTGAACACGCCAAAATAAACCTGGGCAAAGTTCTTCATTGCTACTACGTTTAACCTGTCATACAGATAGCCCTTGGTGAGCACTGGAACTATTCTCTCCTGTCTGTCCTCTTCCTCCAAAAATGCTCCAATTCCTAGGTATGACAGTAGTTCATGAAATATTGAAGTTTGCACTTTTTCCTAAGCTAGCTATTTCTTCTTATACTTACTTGTATTTCTACAGGTAATTTTAATTTTATTTTTTTTTTACTAAATGATTAGACATTTAATGGAAATTCCACTACTGCCCTGCAACAGCGCATAACAAACAGTGAGAAGGCAGCAGTTGACAGGAAAACTTGTGATCCTGATATCCAGAGAGCCCAATATTCCAATCTATCTAGATCTAGACTTCTTGTCCCTCAAGAGAATCAACAGCACCTCCCAGTTTTGTATCATCAGTAAACTTGCTAATAGTGCCTTCAACTCCTGCATCCAAACTGTTGATGAATATATCGAACAGAACCAGCCCTAGAATTGAGACCTGAGGAACACCGCTGGTAACTCGTCACAGGCCAGATGTAGCCTCATTCAATACAACCTTTTGAGTTCTGCCCTTCAGCCAGTTCTTCACACCGCACAATCATCCCACAGTTGGACAATTTTGTCCAGAAGGATGCTATGAAGGACAGTATCAAAAGGCTTCACTAAAATCCAGAAAAACTACATCTACTGCCTTCCTTCCCTTCTTCTACTAGGCGGGTAACCTCATCAAAGAAGAATATCAAATCAGTTAAACAGGACTTTCCTTTTGTGAACCCACATTGACTGTGCCTGATGATTGCATTATTCTTTAAATGCCTTTCAATAGTACCCACTATAATCGTCTCCATAATTTTTCCAAGAACTCATGTTCTTCCAACAGGTCTTTACTTTCTTGTGTTTTCCCTCACACCCTTCTCATAAATTGCAGTACCACTGGCTGGCTTCCAGGCAGCAGGGACCTCCCCAGACTCCCAAGACTTTTGGGAGATAATCGAGAGTAATGCCATGAACTCCTTCAGTACTCTGAGATTAATCCATCAGACCCCAGGGACTTGTGAACATTCAACTGATACAGCTGGTCTCTGACAATTTAAGTGTCCACAAATGGACATTCACTGTTCCCACACTCATGGTCGTCTGAGTCACAGGCCTGGGCATGCCTAGATCTACTCATATTACTAAAGACTGAGGCAAAAAAAAAAAAGCATCATTTCCTTCATCCCAGTTAGATGACCATCTTCAAGAAATATCAGTCCAATGTTTTATTTAGACTTCCTCTTACTATTAACAAACCTATAAAAACCCCTTTCTTGTTACTTGAAACAAGCCTGATTCAGCTTTGTCCTTTCAGGTTCTCTCTCTGCATATATGAACCATGGCTCTGTACTCTTCCTGCCTTGCTTCCAGAGGTACACAGAACTAAAAGCCATTACCCAAACCCAGGAGTTAGGAGCTATTAACATGATCAGTACAGACTAGTGTTTTTCCAGGGAGTCAAACCAGGATGTGACATCAACCCTCCAAATTTAATTTTCTTACAAACAGAACAAAACCTAGAAGTCATTTGACTCTTTTTTTCCAAAATACAATACTCAAAAATAAACTAGTATTTCTGAAGACAGCGTTCTAAATGGAAGAAAGAACACTGATGACAAAAATTTTGTCCTTTTAAAGAAAGTAGTAAAAGGATCTGATGCTACTGCACCGCCTAACTCTTGCCAGCTGATTTTAAACAAAAGGTTGGCCCAAGAGTAAGTATCAAGTCTATACACCCTCTAAACCTGTGGGAGGAGAATTTAAGATTTGGATCTGAATTCTGCAGCACAAGGCCAACTAGATTTAGGGAGGAGAAGATAATAAATACATATCTTAGACTCCTGCGTTGACAGCAGTCTGTGTGCCAAGTTCCTCCTGAGGGCAAATTTCTGTGATCAGGCTATAACACTATAAAAATAAGGGTTTATAATACAAGTACTTACAGATGCAGTGCTTTTAGTGACTATTATAACAAACACCACCTTGAAAAGGAAAGGTCAACAATCCATTCACTGTACTTAATTGCAATGCCAATTCAACTTTCTCCTTCCCAAGGAAACAACAGAGCATCTCTATCAACTCTAGCCACTCAGATGTAGTACATTCCAGCAATTCCACAACATTCTTCTATTTATCCATCAGCTGCAAGAAGTGTTTTGAACTGACTTTTTTCATCTGAAGATAACGCATATGAAGAATGTCATATAAATCAGCTCTTGCAAAGTCAAATACTTAAATCAAGTACAGTAATTCCACAAGAAGTACTGGGTAAACACACGGCAAAAAGGAAAGTAAAATGTTCAGCCAAAGATATTTCAGAATATGAAGTGTAAACCTTTTATAAGTCTAATTTTGGAAGACAAAGCCTTTCATTTTGTAATGAGACACATTGTTTATAAGAGACAAGAGAGCCAAAGGTAATAAAAATGAGGCACTACAACCTTGAAGGTTATCCACAGCTGCCAGGAAACTTCTAATTAGGATGAGCCATTTCAACCAATAATCAGAGGGGAGGCAGTAAGGACACACTAACACGTTGACTTCCCATCTGCAGGGCTCTTATCAGGCTCTAATTCTCTCTTTCTGAGTCCACAATAATCACCTCTCCCTTCTCTACCAGGGAAACACAATTCTGGGTCTGTACCCAGAATATATAGAGGTATATATTTAAAAAAAGACCATCCACAGCCAAAGTAAGCCGGACATGTGGTTTCGAGAGTATTCAAACTTTGGAGGAGTTCTTCTAGAAAGCAGTGATGAAATACACCTGCAGACACCTTTATCTACTCACAGTCACACCACGTAGTGCCAAAGGGTACTTCTTAAAGCTGAGCTGCCAGGCCAGTGTCAGCTGTGCATCCATGCAGCTTGCACAGGCAAATAAGCCTTGTTCTCGGGGGCTAATGCAAGCATTCTGAATGTTATCTGTGTGTCTGTGCTTTAGATCTGTGTCATAAGAGATCTGGCAGACCTCACAGGATCATTTCCCATTTCACATTCTCCCACAGCTGAGGGTTGAACTGCACTTCGGTATCTTTCCCTGTGTCCTAGATACAGCTACGTAGCAAGGCTCATGGTTCAAGGATTTCTGCTGAATTCTCACTGAGTTGATAGCAGTACCAGACATTGTTTGTTTTGCCCCTATTTTCTACGCTTCTTCCATACCTACAGGTCAGAGATACCGCAGTCTGTACATATCTCCCTAAACTGGGAATATGACAAACAGTCTGGTTTATGGCTCTTTTAGTTTACCAGGCTGTTGTAAAGGGGCTGCAATTTCTTTTAACATTTGGGTGAAAACTAAACAGTCCAATGTGTGATTAAAAAATAAAACAAACCAAAAACCACACAAACCAAACCACCCCTGCCTACAGGGCTCTCCTGTATTTCTGTTTTCTGTATTTCTGTCCTTGTGTACACTGTTACCTTTAAACCAAATACATAGTACAGGCTACACAGCAGAACCACTAATGTTGTTATAAACATGGGGTTGAATTTCATCACAAACTGTTACACAGTTACAATGGAAAAATACCAAGTTGATGAACACTCAATGGGTATTCTGGAGTGGTTTTTGTTGGGGTTTTTTTGTTTGTTTGTTTGTGGGGGTGGTTTTTTTGTTGTTGTTCTGCCTGTTGAAAAAATTTACACAGTAGCATTGTTTCTTTAATAGCACAATTATTAGACTTACAGGTACCTCAAAGGTGCACAACTGCCAAGGACAGCGATGTGAACTACTTAGCTTAAGTTCCTGGAGATTTGTTTCACAACAATGGTTTGAATTTAAACAAAGTTAAATTCAGTTTACAGAGAACAGAAAATTTCCTCACAGTAAAATATATATTGGACTGTGAAACAGTCTCTTAGGGAATGCATTATCAGATAAAAATGGACAGTTTACCACCAGAGGAAAATACTCTTGCATTGTCAAGAGTATTAGCCAAGATGATCTAAATGGGTTTCTTCCTTCTTTGATTTCTGTGTAGTGTGAATTGTTCATAATATGATTGCAGTGGAATATGTTAAAATAAAGTATTCAGGACCTCCCACACACATTGCCTACCAGTCATTCCCTTTCAGCTTTCTACAGTCTTCTTCCTACCAAATATAACAGTACCTTTTAACCAGTCCAAAAGGAACAGAGCCTTTCTGCAAGGCGGCAACATCACCCTTTCAAAGCCTGTGCACCCTGGAGTCACTGCATCCTACCGAGTACGCACACTTTGAACTTTTCAACAATTCGTGACACCTACTGTGTCTCTGCTTGGTCTCTTGTAGTAGGATTAACACAAGTATGTGTGACAGGAAAAGCGGCTTTGATTTGCTTGTCTTCAATTCAATGGTCAGTGCACTATTTCTGAACTGCTCAGACTGCTAACCAGCAATGAACTGGTTCAGAATATCCATCAGAACTTAATTATTTCACAGGCATCACAGATGGCTTTTGGTTGATTTCAAATCAGCTTTTGAATTAAACCTGAATTTTTATATTTTCAAAACAAATTATAAAAAAAATCAACAGATCTGGTTTCTCCTTCACAATAAAAGTATCCTTAATCTATAGTAAAATAGGTACATACTGTTCACAAGTCCTTCATGCAGAAGGGTTTACCAAGGTTATGAGACATTTACAGCAACAGATCATTTATTCCATTCTGACTGAAATACTAGTTCAAAGCAATAAAGTCTCAGTTCAGAGAAATATTCAAGAATGTGCTTAATTCTAAATGTATCGACAATCCCATTAATATTAATAGATTTAAGGAGATGCATAAATTATTTGTTCAGGAATGATGTGATTTGTAAGATGCTTAACCTTAAGCATATACCTATACATCCTACTAAAGGTACATACCACTTCAAAAATTTGCCCAGAAAGTATGACAGTGGCAAATGCTAGCAGAAAATGTGTAAAGATCCCACAGAGAAAACCTTTTAATAAAAATAAGATTTTCAAAATAAAGTCCATTCCTACTGTACTTGAGGATACTGATTTGACAAGCTCTTACAAATGTAAAAAAAGTTCAGGCACTGGAGGACGCACAGGTGAATCAACAATTCTTTCATACACAGAGGAAAGAGAGAGAAACAGTAAAACAGTTCAGGTAGAGTTCTCTGCCCGAGGCCACAAAATATAATTCTACTACAAAACAAATGGTACGTCAAACATTGTTCATCAAAGTGCACAGCAAAATAGTCCAGGACAGTTTTTAGCTTTGCTGTCAGCTTCTTCTCAGGGTTTAATGTACTTCGATAATCTGTACAGTATTTTTCACTAGCAGAACTTAAAAGGACAGTAAAAGTGGGTATTCTCCTTAAAATTAGCCAAGGGCATCAGTCACAAGTTACTCCTGAGGCTTTTATTCTACACTTTTTAAGGAAAATATCAATCAAATTTATCTTAAAAGCTTACTCTAACATTTGCTAAATTAAGATTTTAACTAGAACGTTAAAGACATGTTCCTTTTCATCATTATCTTGATTATCTTTTTGCACATGTTCCAAATGGACAGCTATATTAAATTTCTTCCATTAGAGTTTAGCTTTACACCTACATTCTGAAGTGCTAGAAAGCTCTGCACTGCTTAGCAACTGACATGAACATTGTGCATCATCAGTACATTAAAAGTTTGCATTGCGGTAAGTCTGTGATTAGCAGGCATATATCATTTATATAATTTACCAAGTCTCTCCTACAAACAAGCTTTTTTTGTTGTTTTTCAAATACAAATTTATATCCATTTATTAGCTGAGAATACTATTTAGGTACCATGAGAATCAATGAAACTATGACTGCTTTAGATTGCAAATAAGTTGTGGCAAATTGGTACTGGCAGAGTTACTAAGAAAAAACCCTGTGCTTTATTTCTTAGTTCATGTATGTTCTTAATTTAATACAAAGAACTTACTTTATTGATGTTTTGTTGAATAGAAACTTATATATTTGAACTGCCCTGTTCTGATGCTTCTATGTGCTCCAAAGTATGTGTCTGCCCTGCCCGGAACAACACCATGCCAAGCACCGATTCAGAAAACTGGATGCATTAGATGCTTCTAACATCCCTAAGGAGCCCATATGAAGCTTTTTATTTCGGTCTGTATCTTTATAGCCAGCTTGCTGCAGTCTGGTTTCGAAGAAACACATCCATCATGCTTACCTGCACTTTTCTACCCCACTAATCAGCCCCCTCCCGTCCCACAGCACCATTCGTTATCTCATGACAGCTGTTGGGTTGTTTTCTGCTAGGTTCAACTTCAGCTCCAGCTTCAGCACTGAAGTACTTCACAGTACATTGCTTTCGTGTCACTTTAAAAAACATAATCACAAGCACACAGATCCTTTTTAGATTAGTGCCATTTCTACTGCAGCAGTGTCTGAGACCCTCAGAGAAGTGCTAAGTTTTGATTATTCCATCCGCGCACTGCACAAAGCAGCCACTAAAGACAGCCCATAAGGTTACAGTTCTGGACAAATCCTGGAAACAAAACAGCAGTGAAAACTGTGGATAAAAATCTAAGGCCTGCTCAAGTTTCTGGCAAAACCCCCGCTGGCTTCCATGAAGTCAGGAACTACCCACCTCCTATCTCACAACAAAGGAATGCTATCGTTGAATATGAATTTAAAATGCCGTGGCCATTTTTGTGCAGCAGGCAAAATGCACATCGCTGTTTTGCGGCACCGAGCTACCAGCTCCCGGGGCTGCCCCATCTGCCGAGGCCACTGATGCTGTTGAACTAAACCCAAGGTAAACAAGTGTCAGCCAAACTTGTCTTTTCTCTTCCACTTCTCCGAGTGCTCTATTCAAAACACTGGGTGAAGGAGAGGGGGAGGCGGCACAGAGATTATGTTTCAAATAAAAATAAATGCAGTTGTTCCCAAACCAGTCTCCACCTGCCATTTATCATCTTCTCAGAGCCACAATACAGGTTGTCAGTACTAGGAGCCACTGACTGCCAGCTCAGAAGAGTTCAAGGACAGGAATACACAGGTTGTGCTACCGAGATACAGAAAAGCTGAGTGTGGGAAGCCCATACCAGCCACCTGCACCACATATCTTTTAATTAAGTTACATTAATGAACCAAAATAAGAAAAGCTGAGGAGAGGAGGGAGAAGCAAAGACAAGACAGCCAAAAACATATCCACCAAAAAGGAAGAAACAAAAATAAATTATAAATTATTTTCATTTTTTTTTAGAATGAATTGATAAAAATGCTTTAAAAGCTGTTTAAGCCAATTTTTTTTTTTTTACAAGACAGTCTGTGTTAAATACAGTATTTCTCAATGGATTGCCTTCTACCAGACTTTGCATGTAATGCTGATCATTTCATTCCTGGTCCAAGAGTGCTGACTTCCCATCAACGTTTACCACCAGGATTATCATCTTTAGGAACTGCAGAAATAATTGTATAATAAATAACGGTCAATGACTCAGGCATGACTTCACTGCATAATTATGCAGCTTCCCTGACAGTTGCCTACACTCACAAAACCTTAAAGATTAGAAGGTTTTGCAACAGAGTTTAGAAGTGTCACTGGTAATGGAAGACACATTTGGGAAATTAAAAAGCTTTCAAGCCATTACTTTAGTTCACTTCAAGTCCCAGACAAAGGAATGGAAAAAGAGGCAGCTCTCGCCCCCGAAAATAAAATTAAAAGATTCTTACATTTTTTTACCACACTCCCAAACTGGAGTTGCAGTATTAATAGTAAAATTGCTTTCAAGGCCCCAATGTGTTAGAGAACTGCAGTGAAAACTGACAGCAGTGTGGATCTGCACTTTGTAAGAGAGGCTCTGTGGTTACATCTTTAATAATTCTAGTGAAAGAAGAAAAAAAATAAAGAAGTAATTTGGTGAAAACTTTGATATGCAATTCCATGTAGGTCTGATTTCCCACACAATGTTCCCATTGTTGAGCTACTGCTTCAGCCAAAGCTGATGGAACAAGGTACAGCTACACACGCACACAAACAAAAACATAAACACACCAATTAATTATGGTGAATTCTTTAGAAACAATCATCACTGTTAGCAGTGCCAATATACAAATGCCCTACCTGAAATACAAGTTGCAAAATGACTTTGATTTCATCATAGCTCCATACTAAAGACTAAACAACATTACAAAAAGAAATGGGTGATCATTTCTTAATTGTTTTGCACTACAGTTTTTTGTGACCTTTGCTTTGGCTGGTTTGCAATGGCAGGGGCTAAGGGGAAACTTGCTGAACATAAACTGTTTCATTTGAAAGTCTACATCTTTAAACTCCTGAGACAGCCTGAGGGAGGAGGTGATAATTCAGTATCTTATAATAGCAGGCAGCATAGAGATCAAAGAGAAGGAAGACTTGGCTGTAACTAACTATGACTACTTGACTGCGTGAGGTACTAGTAAAAATCAGATTGTTTTTGATGCCTAAGGAAGACTGTCTGAACTGCAGCCCTGTACACCTTCCATTTTTCATGCTGTTTTGGGCTTTGTTGCAGCCACACTTCAATAAGAGGTTCCTGCTGACACAGGTGCCTTTGATAAAAGTTTTGACTGGATGTAAGGCTTGCCATTGCTACACGTGCACAGTCTTTTAATTGAACAAACAATTTTGTGTACAATTAAAACTTGGGGGCTTCTTTTTCCCCAGCATACAAAGACAGAAGCTAAGAAATGAAGGAAACTCAAGCTCCTTGTGGTACAGGTAGAGACTGCCTCACTGTGTAACTCAGCAATGGGTTCCTACGCACCACCTCAGCACCACCACTGAAGTCCCAGTACTGAACACTGACTTTTTCTAAAAAGTCAAAGCAGACTATTTCACAAATTCTGTGTTCCTTTTGGGTGGGGTTTTTATGCTGGTGTTCATTAATTCTGCCAGACTGCAAGCCTCAGAGTGTGATTTTCGTGTCTCTTCAGACTCTGAAGGCTGGTTGACCTGTACACAAACACACAAGATAATTCCATGTCTAGTAGTGAATGTCCTTATCCAAATGCTACTTAAAACTTTGTTCTGCAAATTTTTCAGGGCATGCAATTGTCAAAGAGTGTCCAGACTGCTTGACTTGAGCTTTCCATCTACATGCTATCATAACAACAAAATAGCAAGCGATACAACCCAAAGGCAGATGTTTCCCAAGATGAATACACAGGTTTGGGATGGCTATGCGATTTCATACATGTATTATGCTCCTCCTTTTTATTCACAAAGTATCCAAAAGGATTAGGGTCTGATTGCCTGGAGGCTCTCCTTTTTTCACACCTTGCCATATTACACAACAGTGCTATTAGAACGGACAGATCTTAGATGTTCAGGGATGTCTCACAGCTGTAGAAATGTTTTTTAACTTAATTCATGTCCAACTTGTTGCAGGCGTGAGCCTGGGGGTTGGGGGAAGCATTTGCTTATCCCTAAGCTACAAAATCATTTGATGTGCTTCAAAAAGCACTTAAGATAGTACTTAAATTCTGCCCAAGCCAATAACTGCCCAACATTCATTCTGAGCCAGCACATAGAAGCATTTTGCTGAACTGCGGCTTTGGGAAGCAATGCAAGACCCATTGAATTCCACTGGTGTGAGCTCAGTAAGTGAAAAATAAAACAAGAAAAACTTTCATCCCCCCAAAATAAATGGAAATATGACAAAGGCAGGAGTGACATCACCATATACTTGTGCCAATTTTGGCCTAGGTGCTAAAATGACAGCTCCCCTAACAAAAGCTATGAAAAAGTGATACCACATTATATTGATATGATGGGAAAAATAATGCAAAACAGGTTTTTCATCCTATATCAAGACATCCAATGCTGTTACTGACAGTTAAACCATTTGCAATTCAGATTACACCACCACCTCAAGGCTCCATGCAAATAAAGAAAAATAACTTAGCTATGGAAAATAATTTACTATTAATGTGCTGGTAAATAAGTTTTTCAGAAAAGCATACCTTGTTCATACCAAGATTTTTCAACAAGTATTCTCAAGGAAGACTGCGTGTTTCAGATCAGTAAGGCTATTGTCTGCCTCCCTTTTTCTGTTTGTTTCAAAGATGATGATTAATCTAAGTTACTGCATATCAGACTTTTTAACTGTGAATGTTTTCAAGCCAGTGTCTGCCTTACATCTGCATTCCCATTTAACATATAAATATTACCCCAGAAAATACTTTGTATATAAAGCACTGAAAAAACACATCGCACAGAGAATAATAGCCTGTGTTGTATATATACGGCAGACAAACAAAATTCCATGGAAAAACACACACTGTAAACATCAATGCCTTCCCATTGAGGACAGCTGCTGTAACACAATCCAGGGTGCCTGCTGCCAGGATTTTCCGCATGAGTGCATCTTCTTTTAACCGCTGCTCAAACACTGGCTGAAAGAGGAGCTGCTAGACTGAACATGTGTCTGTGCTCGGACAACAAACACTCGGCACAGCACTGGAATGCAGAGCAAACCTCAGGATTTGGGCGGGAAATGAGCTACCCGCTGTCTACCTTGGGGTTGAGTTCACAAACGCTTTCACTCTGCTGTTCAGAAACACATTTTATACTTCCCAATGAGAACTGAGGGTGCATTTGAGGGTTTGTGAGAATGCACACAGTTGCAGGGATTTTAAGTAGAAATTGTCAATAGATGAATCACAATTTATGACAGCAGTATGAAATATATGAAACCTGGTCTAGTGAGGGTTGGAACTAGATGATCTTTAAGGTCTCTTCCAACATAAATCATTCTATGATTCTATACATTTTCCATTGCTTGCACTGGCATCTGAGTAGAAAGGTAGAAAGGAAGGATAACCCTACTGGACACATATTCATTTTCCTAGATTAAACAAAATGGTTATTGGTGGAATTATGAACAGATTCTGTCATAATATTAACAAACTTCAAAACAAGTAATAGGTTAGATAGCAAACAGAATTGGGTTTCCCTGCACAAAAGGCACCTTGACTGACAAAAGCACAAGAGCAATTAAGAAGAACAAATCAGCTTAAAAGCAGAGAGGAATAAACAGTGTAGAAAAAGGGAAGTGCTCACTTGAGTTAATGAGTTTGTAAATGAACAAATGTAAGTGAATATGCACACGTTTCTACATACACACATCTAGAGCCTTCCATACCATCACGGTAAAGCCTCCTCACTGGATATACACCAGGCTGATGGGTCTGCTTGACACCGGGCTGAGATGCTCCCTAGTCTCCCCCAGCTCAAAGGTCTGAGGTGCTGGATTTTTCCTTGACTTCTGCTTCATACTTCCTGCTACACCACTGCAAAAATGCAAGCCTTTTACCCAGGTATCCTAGGCAATAAAAATACACTGTCCATTCTTAATGTATTTCTCATAGGTCAAGCTCACAAAATTCTAGATTTAAAATTCTATATATGTACCAGCCAAACCAGACACAAAATCATAGTAAAAGTTGTTTTAACTGGTGAATTAATAAAGGTTTTCTTTTTCTCTGTGCCTTTTCTTTATTTTTCACTATCCTTTAGTCTATTTTGTGCATAGATAAGAATCCTCATGGAGTCCAGAGTACTCCCTCCCTCTCCAAAGCCATCAACTGATCTACTTCCCTCTCTCTGGGTGACGAAAAGAAACAAAGACATGGGATGTATGTGTATGTGAGAAAGGTGGTAGACAGACCAAGATAAAGAATTCCAGAAAAAACTTGAAGGATTGAAGCTTCAAGGATTTATGTGAACACCTTCAAATTTTTAAGTGCAATTTTATCTTTAGAGAAGAGCTTGAAACTATGTTTAGGCTGAGTGTTAAGAAAACAAAGCGTTAAAAGGAGATGCCAATACTTCCTTAAGTTCTGTGATTCAGCAGGGCCTAACTCACAATTTATGACCTTTTCAAGGCTGGCAATGCTATGATTACTCAACCTGGCTCATAGTTGGCAGACACAGTCCAAACAAGAGAATCAGAGAATCTCAGTTCTAATCCCTGATCTTTTACAGGGATTCAGCTGGATCTGTTTCAGCAACACAAGCAGGCACATGCTGTATGTTAAACAAAACATTACCTCCATTGAAACTATTAAGGCACAGAAAGCACTCAAAGTGCACACTTAACCAATTGCCTAAATCATTGTCTACATATCCACAAGACAGCTACTCCCAAAAATTGTGCATTCTTCCTTTGGCTTAATTATCAACTCAACTGAGTTTGGCATTTTGTGGGAAGCATGGGATGGTCAATACAAGAATTACTGTCCAATAAAATGCATGGTACAATATTTAGTTGTAGCAATAAACAAAATTATCAGTGCAACTACTAAGGCAGAATAAGCAGAAAGGTTGCTCTCTGCAACCTTAGAACAAACTTTTTAGTTCCACCATACCTTGTCTATGAAAATGCTTCCCAAAACTTCCAGGTCTAGCATTTCTTCTGGTCACTGAATAAACCTGCTAACTCTACTGGCTTCAGTCATGACACAATGCCATGACTGAAGCTAGTCATGCCACCTCTCGGCTTCAACAAGTGTGAAAAAAACCATGAAAATAAACGATTCATAATCTAAACAGAAGCCAGAAAGAGTCCCAAATTGATCTTAAGATACTTATGGCTATAAATGGCATCAACAAGTAGGTAGAGCTAAGAAATACATGAGTAGTGAGATCCATTTTAGAAATTTTGATGAAATTTCATTACAGAAGAAAACTAAACGGAACTATGATGTTGAAAAATAAAAATCTGAATACGGGAGATGGATAAAGTGGTATATAACACAGCACAGAATAACCACAGGATGTACAGTCACAATTTCCAAATATTCGAGTTGTTGAGCACCCCTTGAAATACTAAAAATCTATGGTTTCCCTTCAGTATTAGAATTGCTCATAGTTCCCTCATTGGCATGGTGGGGTGTGTAGTAGGTTAGTAAACACTGGCACTTTCAAAACCAGAAACAGGTAAGCTGGAGAATAAAAAGACACCACTTTTTTGATCTCTTAGAAGATCACCTAAGAAAACAGAATAGCCTCAAATAATTAAACAGAAAAGTCCTAAGAAGCAAGCATGTGTATGGGACTACATTCTTCTCTGAAGCCACACCATTTAGAGACCAAATTCCTTTGGAATTTCACATAAAAATGTGAACCCCTGCCTATAAAGCTAATATGATCATGGTATACTTTGCTGTGAGGAGGACCAGTGAAGTCTGCATCCCTGTAAATGAATACCCACAATGTCAACCAGACACGAGAAGGTAGCTGGCGGGGGGGAAAACTCAGCATGAGCACCAAGGGTCAGACATGGCTATGCACAATCCAACATTTAATGAATTTCTGCAGACAGCTGCTTACATAACTGTCAGGTTGGCCTACCAGCCTTCAAAGGCACTGAGGCATTTCCCCTTCCTTAAGGAGGGAAAAAAAACCCCAAACATCCCACTCCGACAGATAAGAAAAGCAAAACTCATAAGCTGCAATAGTCACAATTACTTATAATAGCTTATGACTACATGGATTAAGCTTTAATTATTACACTGTTGCTATTTGTCTACTATTGGATGTGCAGAGAAACCAGTTCTAACCTGTCAAATATGGTGGACTCATATTTTCTAATGTTTAAAGAGTTATAGTATGCCCTTGCCTTTTGCCAGCAGTGTATTTCCACAATTAAAGGAAGTTATTTTATACTATTTTAAACAAAGGTTGAAGAAATTTGCCGTAGGATCAAACTTCCTGCGTTTCATTATCCAAAGCTTTAAAATGACTGGCAAGCTTCACTTTTGAGTCATATAAGTTAATTGATGACACCATAATCATGAGGAGTAATGCTAGTCTAGTCAGGTATTCTTTCTTCCTGGTAAATACAATCCAGGATACCCTGAGGGATTCTGCTAAGCACAGATGTAAAGAAAAGCACACAGAAAAAGAGGACAGGAACACATTTTTCAACATGTCTTTTCCCCTTATTCAACTGTCGAAGAGAACAAACGCATTGTCCGACGGGGATTATAAATGAGCCTCCGCCCAAAGTTAAAACTGAACTTCCGAAAATATACATGCAACCACTTTGAATTTCATCCCTCAGATATTGACAACTTTTATCCTATGGCAATGATTTACAAGACAATAAGGTACTTTTAAAAATCATTTAAATCCACATGACAGATTATGAAATTATATACTTTGTCTTTCTAGTGAAAAGATGCAACAAATGGACAAAGGAATCTGGGCACCAATTTATTCATGGATTTACGAACTCCCATAACAAGCTGATGAAGAAATTCTTAACTTAATTTTAATCAAATTTCCATTTGATAAAAAACTGTAGTTTAACAATCTTTAAGGAAGGCCTATGAGAACATATTCACCTACTTTTAATCAACCAAGGCTAACGCACACTGTAGCTTACTTCCCCATAATGCAATAGCACTTTCCCTCTCATGAAACCAGGGTTAAGATGCAACAGCTCAGAGCAACAAGCATTAGTGCAAAGTCAATGATGGATTCCTACATAATCTTTATGCGATATAATTTCAAGAAAAAGGAAATTCTTCAAGCCCTATCATAGAATATGGATTTTTTTTGGATATGTACACATAGCTTGTTTTGTCCTTTCATGGAGATAAGTAAAACATATTGCTGTCAAAAAAATCAATTACTTTGACTGATACTCTAAGCCTTACATTGTCTAAGAACTGCTAAGGTATCTTTCTCTCCATCTGTCCCCAAAAAAACTATTATACCTGCTTTTCCCTCTATAACCTGGAGCAGAATATACACAATTTCACATTGGGAGCAGATGATGCTAGAAGTGGAAATACTTAATTCAAGGTTAGTGTAATCTCACTAATAAGGCTTTAAGAATGAAATATTCATTCCCTGAATCAAAACATCCATTGATGTGTCATATGAAATCAATCTGAACCTACTTGTCAAGAGGAATAGAATAATTATGGGGGAGTACAGGGGTTGTCCTCAGGTGTCAGCTATTTAACAGCTTTAAAGATGCCAGTTTACGACATGAAATGTAAACATAGCTGAGAAAACAGCCTATTGCTGCAATCTTCCCTGACAATTTCATTGCTCACGTGGAATATGCATGTACAATTACTACAGGGCTTTGCTTCATTAAATTATAGGCATTTCCCAATTTTCAAGCTTAGATATCTTCTCATCCTCTCTCTAATAGAAAATAACAGTTGTATGCACAAGATAATTTAAAAAATGTGGTTTCTTGTGTGGCTCTCTGTGTGGATTGTGTCTTGTCTAACAGTAAGATTGAATGGAGACTAAAAGCTTTTACTTCAGTGGAGGAGACACCTGTGAGCTTTCCCTCTTCCTTCTCTCCTACACAACTGCTTATTACGAAATTGAGTATCATTTAGACTTAACTCCTATGAAGCTAAGGTAAGATTGGACAACCCGTTCAAAAGCTTTCTGGGGATCAGTGACTGGTGACATGCAGACAACAGACACTGGCCTTCCTTTCTTGCAAAACACCCAATCATGATGATTTATGCATGCACATCTGTGTATTTTTTTTCTTGCTGATCTCACTTGACTAAGGGGTTAAAAAGGGGAACTCATGAAGAAGTCATCTGAATCTTTTTTATTCTTCCCTGACAGCAAAGTATGTCATACATGATGAAACTAATACTCAGGCACAAAAAATATATACAAAACAAAAATATTCCCTGCCATGATAAAGAAACTATTTTAAAAATGCAACTTCCTAAGTACCATAGTTTTCCAAATAAAATCCCACATTCTACAATAATTACCTCAAGTGAGACATACTAGAAGATGGCAACACAAACTTTAGGATTATCACCCATCTGAGTCACTTACACTCTGTTTATGTCTAGTCAAAGGCTCAGTGGCCCCAGCACTATTTATAACATTTTGTCTCATCTTTCAAGGGTTTTTCCTCCTTCTATGAATAGTTTCCAGAAACCAGGGAGATTTTTGACTTGCTAAAGTGACAGAATGCTACAGGTAGCCTTGTTCAGCAGCAGAACACTAAAGAAACTATCAGGTTAATAAGCTTTTAAGTAAGTGATCTCTCTTAATAGGAAACAGGTTCCAAACTTAGATAATATGCTAAGCTGCTAACTACTTTTTCCCCCTGCATTCTCCTCTGAGACCTGTTCTCACTACATACCTACGTTTGAAGCTTGCTTGCAAGCTATGTTTGAGATCTCTGCTGCAAGACTGGCTTGTGATGTCTCATGACAGATTAGGATTAAAGTCACTTTAAAACTATAGTTCTGGAACTCTGTGCTCATACAACCTCACCTACAAAGCAAATCAAGCAGATTTAGTTTCATGTTGAGAGTAGTTGGACCTTTCAAACAAAAAACAGAAGAGAACAATGACCCAGGTAAAACACTATCACTGTCTGCCAAATTAAAATTTTAGTGCTTCCCAACAAGCACTGAACACAGT
This sequence comes from Scolopax mira, assembly GCA_004320125.1. NCBI lineage: Eukaryota > Metazoa > Chordata > Aves > Charadriiformes > Scolopacidae > Scolopax > Scolopax mira. The sequence goes on along the minus strand of BJBW01000673.1, from coordinate 200,800 downwards.
AATTGTACTGAGTCTTCACTAATTGTACTGAATATCACCCAACTGGCCTTTCCAGGAATGCAATGAGAGCAGGGATGCGAAAGAAGGAAATGAGGCTTCCTGAGTGCTATCCTATGTCCTGTGCAAAATAAATTTGGAGAGGACTACTCAATCCCTCTCACAGAATCAACAATCTTTAAACCAAGTCCACTTTCCAACTAAAACCCCTTGATCCAGAGTTTTAAAAGATATATTATGTTTAGATTTCCTTTTGTTCCCTCGTCCTGAGGAGATACTAAAACTTGAGTGAGATGCCTGTAGATGACAAGTGTGGAAACTACTACAGTCATCTCATCTATGACTTACATTATCAAATACATGCACATATATACATATATTTAATCTTTAAGAACAAAACACTAAGTTTATCGTACAGACAGAGATTTTTTTTGTCTTCAAAAATATATTGTAAATAAATCTTGCCTAAAATTCTGGCATCCATTCTGCTTAGAGCACAGGTGAATCTTGTGAAATGTAAGACTGCACTCACGCCACCCTACACCACTATTTTTGTCATTCAGCTGACTATTAACCCATGGTTGAGCAACTCGAAAGTTCATATATAACATGACTGCCCCCTTGTGTCAAATTACATCCTGTCCCTTTAGCAGAGGGATTTCTCAGAACATCTCTACTAACTTGTCTTTTCTTAATATGAAAAAAAATGTTAAACTAGTTTCTTAACTATGAAAACAGAGTTTTACAGCTCTTGAAAATATGTCAGAACAAAACGTAGAGTATGGATGATAAAAAGCAATTTCGAAAATAGCAAAATGTATTTCTAAAGTGATACAATCCTAAATCAGTGACAGGTTTATTAACAACAACAAAAATGGAAAAAGCTGCTTCCCTTTCAAAGCTATTTTCTTTACATAATCTCTTATTTTCTTATAGATCAGATATAAAATTAATTATATGAAATTGCATAGCAAGACTGTTAGACCTCACCAGGTTAGACATAGAGTGTAATCCACTAGTAGCTCTGAATAGAGAAGCCTATGACAACACCAGCAACATGCTAGGGGAAAATTCTGCAAGGGGAAAATTCTCAGAGGATATCAGTAGCCCAAGTGGGCACATAGACATATAGGATATATACTTATATTTAAAATTATTTGCTCAAACAATACACCACCTTTGCTGAATACATTCAGTTTGCAAGTTCTGAGCGTTTCATAAGGGCTGTAATGCTTTTCTAATTTGGTCCCATGCATAATTTACAAGTATTAACACATCATCTGCATGCTCAGGAACTTAGAAATTATTTCAAATGTGCTACGAAACATTATGATCTGTTGTTTAGCACAAAGGCCCAGGATAGGTATGTGGGGTTTATACAGGTATCAGTAACTTATGTGGCACCCGTGAAGCACTAAACAGGGCTCTGGGCTCAGGCCAGACAGGAGAGCATTGGCATCCAGGAAAGACTGTGATGCTCTTTTTTGCCCCTCCTTTTCTCTCTCTCCCTTTTTTTTTTTTATTTTTAAAGCCAAGAGGATGAGTGTAAGTGCAAGCCTGTTGATGATACTGGCAGATGGCAGGCAGAGTTAGACTGGATGTTTGCCTGTTTGCCATCAAGAACCAAGGAAAGAACTGTCTGTCTTTCTTCATGAATAAAGGAAATTAAAGAAAAATAAGAGAGGCCCTCTGGCTAAGGAAAATAATCATCCATAAAAAGCAAGTCAGAAGACTGAACTGGAAGCCTTCTACCTTGAATACCCAGGCTACAATACAGTGACAGAAAATGCTTTATTTTTGCCCATTTCACCCATCTATGGGTCTTTGGCAAAGCTAAACCAAAAAGCACCGTTAGATGAATTGTTATCCAAACTACCAGTGAGCTTGCCCTTTGGCCTTCAGCACTGACTCCAGCTCATCTCCCCCCTTCAGTTTTCCCTTGGTGCTCTCAAGTTTGTGGAGCCATCAGGAACTCCCCTCCTTTCTTCTAAGGAAGCAGCTAGTTATGCTTGATGGTAGGGAAGATGAACAGAGAATGAATAAATAAATAAATAATTTCCTAGCTGCAGAACTCCAATGTCTCATCCTGTCTGGAAGCAGGATGAAGCACTGTGTGGGGAGAAATGCTGAATCTTGGAAAAAAAAGGGGGACACTGGAGGGAAAAACTGAAGCATTGAAACTAAGCAAATAAGAACCGAGTTGAACTAATGGAAACAAGCAGTATATTCTAAAAGATCAGTGTTGTTCGCAGCAGGCCTCATGGTTCTGTATCAGCTTTTCAAACAAAAACTTAGAGGAAAAAAATGACAAAGTTAATTTCCTGAAAGTTGCTTCTTCTGAACACACATCCACAACTGCACAGTTCCTGGAAAAGTACCAAGGTGTCTAGAATGCAACATCACAAATTTAATATCTGAAAAACATGAAGCCTTCAGGACAACTTTAATATCTGAGTCTCTGAAATACATCAATGACAGCAAATTAAAAGGCATTCACATTCCAAGCATTAATGTGTTCATTGGTATCACCAAGATCAGCTAAGTTTTCTCCCATATCCTCAGCTCGTTTCCTCCCTCTGTTGCTGCTGATTTGACTGTCCTTTCAGTTCACTGGAGCTTACATCCTTCAATTACTCTTTTTCCTCCTCTTTCCTTCCTCCATAGTCCATCTGCTTCATCACAGCATCTCCAAGTCTTCTCTCATTCCTCTCCAACCCTTCCCCCAAAAAAACTCATTTAGGCACTTGTAATGCTCTAGCTTTTCAGTGAGCGGACCAGAGAAAGTTCAGATGGAACAAGGCTAAGCCGGTAATTAAGGTACAGCTTTCCAGTGCATTTCTTTCTCTTTTTTCAGTCTCTGTGATAGACCTGTCACTACTGCCACATGCACTTTGAACGCTTTTTCCATCATATATAACTCCGTATAGCTATGCTTCATTCCTTTACTACGTGTTTTATATATTCTGCATTCTACGCAAATGTCCTTCTTAATCAGAAAGGAACTGAACTCAAAAGTTTGCAATTCAGATGTGAATGTTCCAAGACTTCAGACTCTTGGCTTGCTTCTGACGTAGGAGCACCTTGCATGCATAAAAAAAAGTCATTAACAAATCACAGACTCCTGTAATTTGCAGACTCCTAAAAAAAATGCATACTTCTCACAGGGAATCTGCAAACTATGATTACAGCTCCATTAGGTATGATTTATATTAAACATAAGCTTTATGTAAGCTTTTTGAGAAGCTCATACCTTTAAACTGTACTTCCTTTACAAAAAGAGGGTTCCTAAATGTACTGTGTCTTAAATAGACCATTCATGGTAATGCTACATGGCCTATAGTATATATTATTTGCAAGTTCATAATTTACAGTAAAACGCCAAAAGCTTTCAGACAAAAAAGACAGAAACAATTAAGAGCTGTAATAATCTGATCCTGCTGTTTGCAGCACACAACGACTTAAAATTATTCATGTGTTCCAATATGGAAGTGATTTAACGTAATTTAGCAAACCTGAGAGTTACATTAAGATGTAATAATGATGAATGGAAGAGACACAGCACATACACACTTACAGAAAACCTCAAAGTCCTGCAGGATAAAGGAAGTACCCCTAAAGACCTGGCAGGTGCCCCCATGTGGGTGGCCGACAAAAAAAAAAAAAAGGAAGACTGCAAATAGCCTTTAAAAGAAAGAAAGAAAGTCAAGATTCTAGAGCGCAAAAAGCGTGTGGATAAGAATGCATTCCAAATTCGTATCTGAAAATTTTACATAGACAGGACTGGATTAGGTTTCTAAAATAAAAAGCAAATGGTCTGAGAACATTTACCAAATTCACTAAAGAACAAATACACCGTGGCTGTATCTCTCCATTATTTATTATCCCAGCAGCCATTTTAGGATTCAAGCACTGGTACACCACTCCCCATAGACACAGTTTCTCGGCACAGGGTCTGAACACACCAGCAGCAAGTATGGTGCAAATCCTCTATGAAAAGGCACCTACACAAATCTTTTTCTTTCCTTCTAAATAAAGACATTGCTCACAAGGCCTAAAAATTTTAAGGCATTAAGTAATTAAAGGAAAAGAAGAATAACAACTAGCATTTCAACTTTTTTTGTGCAATTATTGCAGCTAGTACAAGGTTGAAGTTTTATAACACTCGTTTAATGGTATACCTGACTTATTATTTCCCCAGTATTACTTGTTCTATGGAATAGGTAATAACAAGAACCATTAAATGCTGCACAGTTTGAAAAATAGCTAAGAGTATAGGGTGGAAAGAGACGAAAGCAGAAATTAATATTTGTGCTGCTGAACCAGAATTTCTCAATATCAGTGTGATTTTTTTTTCTTAAAACCAGATGAGTACAGGAGAACAACAGCCCGTGATGCAGTCTATTATTCCCAGTTAGCCCAATTTTCTTCAATACTGTGCTAAGACAGAGTATGCTTTCAAACTGAGCTTTCTATCTTGGTCCCTTTTCAGCATAACATCTCCAGACAGGACTCATTTTTGTTGTTTGTATGTATACTGCCAACCGCAGCAGGACTCTAAATCCAGAGGGGGGTTTCTGGAAACCAATACATGTGGCAGCTCAGCATCCTGGGCCTTAGGTAGGACAGGAGAAGAAAAGGATGCATTTCACCTCTACTACCTCTTTATGCTCCCAACACACAGCTCATGGCACTAACAAAAGGAAAACTGACATCCCACACTGCTCTGGTGTTGTCCTGTGTGTCCTTCCATCTGTGGGACAGGCCAAGACAAGCTTCTGTTTTGTTTAAAATCAACTTAAAAATAATGTACGTGAGGATTTCAAAACCATTCACCACTGCCTAATGTCCGTGATGCTTGTGAACTCCACCACACCAAACCTACAAATTGAGAAGAATTATGCTCAGTTCAAGCACTTCTGGATCCCACTCTTACTGAAGAATGCTTTTTAATCAAGAAAGGTAGTGCTGAGCTGAGCAGACATTGAACAGAGGGTAACTTGCATGGAGAAAGCCTCTATGGCAAGTGAGTATAAACTGGTTGTCCTGGCACTCAATTAGAAAGGACAACAGTAAGGACTATTGTGGTATTTTGGGATTCACTCATCAAATAAACATAAGGAAATAATTTTAAAATAATACATAGCTGTTTCTATAATAAAATAAAAAGCTGTTTATTCACAATATTATTGTTTGGTTTTATTTAAAAAAAAAAAAAATTAAAAATAAGATCCCATACCTTTAGGGGTCAAATTTTCCTCAGCACATAGACTTTGGTGTCTATGATCTGTTCTCAAATTCTCGCCAGTATCTAAATAGGTATTTGATTTAAAAAAAAAAAAAGAAAAAAAAGACACAAGCTACAAGGGTTCAAATGCTTTCAAATAGCTGTACTACAGGGTAAAAAAAATCATGAGTATAATTGAAATAAATTTTACTGCCTGTATATTAAAGGTTTCGTCAAAATGAACTGTCAGATGTAGACAAACAATTTCCAAATGTGAGATCTCACCAGATACAGCTCTCTGTTCACTGCCCTTCATATTCCTGCATGTAAACTAAACTTTGGTAGTGACTGCAAAACACTTTTGGCACCCCCTGGTCTCTTCAATTCATACAGAGCCTGTATCATGGATCTCACCTGTTTGAAAGTGCCATCCCTCAAAAATACCCTGCACGTACAAGACACAGCATGACAACCTCACATGAACTAGGAATCACATAACAAGTCTTGCTTCTGCTGTGCTCTGATCACTTTATCATCTCTTTGCAGGACATTACCTCATACTGAACATCTTCTGCCTTTACTTTCAAGGCTCGAATTCATACGGGCTCAAAATTCCTTAAAAATCAAGTCCCTGGGCTCCCCACCACTCCCACTAACTCCCTTTTTCAGGAAGTGACATTTCTGTACCAATGACACCTGGCTGGACAGGGCTTGCTTGTGGGGGACGGCTCATGACCAAAAGGACATGAAGACAGACCAACAACAACAGTTATCACTTTCTGATCCATTTGCCTTTTGACATTCTATTTATGCATTTTCCATGGGGAGAAAAAGGGAAAAAACTGAACATCAACACATAAGTTTTCCTTAAGAAAGCTAGACACAGAGGGTAACCGGACATAGGGATGACTACTTTCTGTATTTACTTTTATCCCAAGAGGTACTCACTCAGTAACCACAGAAACCTGTGTTACAGGAACCGGAGAAAAACACAGACCAAAACACAACCATGAGCAACAGGTCAGGTGGCCAGCTTTAGTTTGCCAGCAGACTGACAACTACTGTAAGGTATTTAAGGTATTTTGTCTGCCACACAATGAAAATGCTTTAGCTTTTCCTAGGTTAACTTCCTGCGGTGGGTAAAACCAAACATACAGTTCTACACATGGGAAGGACAGAAAGTCCCAAGACACTCAGTGAAATCACATCTATTTCCAGTCCTTGCAGACAGATGAGGAAAGTGCCCAAGGCCATGCATGGTGCACTTCATGCATCCGGCATCCGAGATGATGCACAGAGCTCCCCACGTTACAGGTCCACCTTGGATTTGGCAAATGTCTCAAACAAAGCATTCCACTGCAGTAAGCGAGCATTTTCCAGCAAAGCTACATCAGTGAGGTGTTAAGCGTATTTGACCATGATTTTAACTTGGGAGAAAAAAAACCCAAACATCAGTGGTGATCAGAAACACTAGCTGCAGAATAAAATGTTTAATGTACCAATGCTGTAAACGGATTTCCAGAGAAGTACAGCAAGAGAAAAATACCACATTATGCTGAAATGAGTCCTGGTCATACTGGCAGCAGCATTTACTTGTGAAAAAACCCACAGCTGCAATACTTATCTTTGTAAAACTCTAGGGAATTAAGGTAATAGAAAAAAAAAATCCCCCTGTGTGGATATTTTCAAGCAATTTTCAGATCAGTTTTACCCTTAGAATGTACAGCATGCAATTTCCTGAACAATTACAGTATTACATCAGGTAAATTATCCCATTTACATCTCCTGCAATTGTTTCCCTGTGCATTAATATTGTTACAAAGAAAGGTATTTTCCTTCAGTATTACTGTTGTGTTCACTGTTCAGCAAAATTTAAGCCAGCTGTTGATTCCCACTTTTCCAACATAGTGCACTTTACTACAAAAGATGCTCCCACAAGACTTTATTAGAAATTAAATATTATGCAAGTATTAAAATAGAAAGGTCCCTTGGGTCACATGTGCTATTTGTTTGTACAAGCAAACATAATGGGCCATGCCTGGATTCGATAGTTGAGCCTGCAATTAGATGATCATATCAAAAATACATTAGACAAATTATTTGCTTGTTGCACTGTGTTGATTTCCAGCTTTGTCTGCCACAAGCACAAACACAGATATCTGTAACTACACTCTCATCCACAGCCATCATTTCACTAACATCTTGACCAACATTGTATTTTTAATTTTGTTAAAAATGCTCATTTACTAGTTTGTACCTGCACATGGAATAAGTCTCATCAGTGGCACATACTGATCTGGATGGGCATTCCTACAACTTTGTATTGATATCAAATTGATTCTTGCTGGAAAACTGTGATGCCAAATCCAGGTATGTTTCCTACACTGATTTAGGATATGTGCAGTATGTGTGGGCATAACGTTGCCCACAGATTTCAAAGTACACTAATTTAACTGCTATTTAAATTTATTAAAGTTTACAAGTTTATAATGAGTATTTTGTTACCACATGAGTTATTATTATAATAAACCATTAAACAAAATTTTTATCCTGTGTCTTGGATAAAATAACACCCACTGAAAGAAGCACTAATATTATAAACTACTCGAGTTTTTAACTTCTTTTGGTTTATCCACCAAATATAAACAAAAAGTAAAGCTATCCTCCATCCTCTTAACAGAAAGAAAGTATTTATTTATGTTTTGAATTTTAATTCTGGAGTTAGCTTCAGATGACAATAAATATAACTTTTTAAAATGTTAGATAAAAGTGGGACATTTTTATTGCCTCTCTCTTCAAAAAATAAAAAGAAAAAAGAAGTTTTTGTACTTATTATTCTGCAAGGTGCCCAAATTAAACAATGATAAAAGTAAGTGGGGAGCTGTATGTTGTTTTTACAATATAGGAGCCCTGTACTTCTGAATCACTAAGCAGCTGGAGTCTGGCTTAATTACTTAACATCAATCAAGATGTAAACCAGCACTTGGAGACCAAGGAATGCAACATTCATCTGCAACACAAAAGAAATAGCTAAGCTATCTTAGTTTCTGCCTAGACAGTTTGTACACTACGAAAAGTCAACACATTACTTTTATACTATGTCAGTAACATAAAATAGCCAAATAGTAATTTTATGCTGTACTTGAATACATCAGTGGCAATTTGTAATAAGGAAGAAAAGATCATGAAAATATTATTTCAAAAAGGCTTGTAACCTCTAATACAGGACATAGTTGTCCAATACTACCTTCTAGCAAATAGCAGCACCAGTATATGATAGCACTTCACTCTCCAGTAAGTAAACGGATAGAAAGTTAAAATAAAATAAAAAGAGATCTTAAATTTGAAACTCTAGGTTCCTGCCTGAATGTTTCACTTGTTCATCTCTAAGCTTGTGAGATACAATATTTTTATTGTTCTTTTGCTAATATTAAGAACACAGCACAGCAATGCTGCATTCAAGTCGAAGCACTACATCCTGTCTTTTACAAGATCAAAGGACATGATCTAATTATCCTTTCTGGTCTTCAGATCTGTAGATGTAAACTACACACTCTATCTAATCTATGAAAAAGCAACCACCCACCACAGTACACAAGAACTTCTCCCTAGAGATAAAAGAAACAAGTAACCACATGGGACAGCTGTTAGCCACATTACTTATAGCACTGTCGGAAGCACCTGAGTTACTACAGTGCTGAGGGTGAAATGAGACACCATGAAGATCTGCCCAAGTCTTCAGCACATCTCAGGCAATACATCTATAAAAATGTGCCAAGACTCCATCAGTCAACATTACCCAACTCTGTAGCGGACACTGCATGCAGAACACAGAAACTGTTCATATGCTGGGATGCCGCCTATCAGATATTATACAAATACACAACAAAACCAGTCCCCAATTCAGGTCTTCCAATCCAGGCATAGGATAACAGATTAAATATAGACAGAGTTTTGAATCAGGGCAGCTGCACAAGAAAATACAAAACACTGGTACTATTAGCTTATGGCCACAGGGGGAATTCCATAGCTATTTTGGTAGCACCCTGTAAGCCAGAAATAAAATTCTTATAAAGTATGATGAACATACTAAGATAGCCATTTGCCTTTCAACATTTAAGAGATGGGTTTGCTAAGGTCCCGCTCTATTACAACCACCTAGCTCTTGACCGGAGGCAAGCTTTTCAGCCCCCTACAACTGGGACTTACCTAGCAAACTAATGATTTCTTAACTTAAATCAGAGATGCTTTGAGTCCTTTTTGATGACTACACTGTGTTGATCATTGCTTACTTAAGTGATTAGCCATATTCAGGACTGGATTGCCACAGCTATTTCACCCACCCATGCAACCTGCATTGAGAAACCAGAATGGGATGATGACACTGATGCCATTAGTGTGTCTCGTTTACCAACGTTCTGAGGTTTCCTTCTGAAAGAGGAACTTTCCTGGTTAAATAAACTTTAGGGACAATTTGTATTCAAAGCAGGTGAATAGATGAGAAAAATCAGATTCTTACTATGTCCAGAGTTCTAGGGTCAATATCTATGACCAAGTTTATGGCCAATTTGTAACAAAAGCACAGGAATAATAATGCTTTTCCATACCAAAGGAAATAACAAAGGGAAACAGTAATCCTCTTTTTTAGGAAATTATTAAATCAGCAGAGGTTGCAAGAAGCAGCATTTCTAAGGGAGTTTGACTACATACTGAAACATGTTGAATGAATAAGGGATGCTGCCCAGCACACAGCAAGCACTGAAGACTTTTCTGTTGCAAGTGAAGTAAATGGCTCAGATAACAGCACATAACAGTAACCAGAGATGTTTGAACATTAAGCTCTGCTCTCAATTCAAGCATGTTCTTACATGCAACACAGTTACTATTCTTGCCCTGCCATTAATGATGAAATAGCCTCCATGCAAAATAAAATAAATATTGTTAGCAGCATTTCAGAGAGAATTCTTGTGACAGCAGAAATCAGCCATTACATCTGCCCACTCGAGAGTGAAAAAAAAATATTTGCTTAGGCTTCAGAGGGTCATTTTGGAATAGAAGAGGAAGATAAAAGCAGGAATCTTTTACAATATCAGCTAGCAAATAAAAGCAAATAGGGATTCCACTTGCTGATAATCTGACAGAAAAGAGACAGTTATAAAACACATTCAGCACTTTTTTCTAGGCAACGTGGTTAAATCTCATGCCAACAGATTACACACTGATAATTAAAACACAGAACACTAAACAAAAATCTTAAAGAAGAGAGAAAGAAAATATTCTTTCCAAGAAAAGGCAGTGGTAACTGCAGCACCATGGACACTGCACTCAGTGTTGACCAGCACACTCAATTTCGACTATTGCAATTGTATTTCAAAGTCTCCAAAAGCATTTATTTCAGTCATTCAAAAAGATCCATCTGTTATCATTTCCTCTTAACCTGAAAATCATTAAAAAACACTACATTTTTGATTAATTATTCCATCTATCATGCTGTTTAAAAAAGAATGCTTATTTTTTAAACACCTCCGCCATTGGAGCCTGCCCTTTACTCCTAATACAACGCCTAAAAGGCTCTCTACCACATATGGAAGGCTGATGGAGATAATATAGAAGATAAAGCTGATGTCATGACACAGATTTTTTTCATGATGGATTAAGGACAGAAAGTACTATTTGTTTTTAAATCTCATGCTTTATTTTAGTGTTAGCCTACTGTATTAAATCTAAGACCACAACAGTGTCATCACAAGAAAGCCTCCACTGAAAAATTATCTTATTTGTATACTGACACAACCAATCCTTAACTAATGAAATGTATTTTCATCACCCCAAAAAAAGAGATCTATGAAGCACATGGGGAAAACTCATTAAAACATTAAGGATTACTGTTATTGTAACCATATAGACAATAACAGGATCTCAAATGTGCAATATTAGTAATCACTTTCACCAAGAAACACAATTCCTGAAGCCAGCTGGATCTCCTGTAAATCCTACCAAAAAATTAAAAATTGAGCAAAAGATATATATGAAGTAATACCATATTCACAAATTAAAGATCAATAATTTTGGCAGCAATTTGCATTGTTAGAGAGTATATTGCTTTACATAGTCTTACAACAGTGAGTATTCATTTGGTCTGGTGCTACAGGAGAACAAAACTAGGTTTGGGTTGTTCAAGGCATCCCATTGGTTTCTTTAAACTTTGTGAAAAATCAAACTATTTTATGTATTAAAAAAAATTTAAATATAGTATTTAGACACGACCTTCGATTTACATTTCAATTTCTGCAATAAATTTACAATGCATTTAGAGATAGTATTTCCCTAAAAGATTACTCTTATTTAGAAGCTGAAAGAAATATCAAACATTTATACATCAGAACTAATTAAACAAACCACTGTCTAATGAGCTGCTGAATTCCAAGAATAGGAAACTATAGAAATAACAGGCATCAGCTTATTTTTTATTCACTAGCATTTCAAGATTCATACAGAACGTGCAGCTCTTTTTAAACTTCTTTAAAGAGGTAATAGTCATATAAAGATATATTAGATTGAGAGTTCTTTATTGCTTCCTTCTCTTCCTTTTTCAGCTCAATTCCACCCCAATTCTCCCTCTCCCATTTGTATTCCCTAGATGTGTGGTTAATTTCTTTTTGCTACTTCAGCTAACACCAATTGTAATGTTAAAAAAGGTGCTGAAATGAAACAATTATACGAACACATGGAAAGAACTCTTGGTAGCTGTAGCTCAGCTACAAGTAGCATCGATTTTCCCCTACTTTAAAATACAAATAGAACAAAAGACCCAATGAAGTGAAACGGGGAACATGAGACAATATGGGAACACGCTGGTTAGAGAGAAAACAGTAAGAAGTCCGAACGAGAGGTGTGCACTGAAGCAATAGCTATTTCACTTTTACAACAGAACAGATCGCACCCATTAATCAAACCATGGAAAAGCCAAGTCTTATCTCAAACAACACATTATGTACTACACTCTTCAAATTGTTAAAGGTCATTTTATAGGTGAGATCCATAATAGCTAATTACACAGATTGCTCTCCTTGAATCTACATCTTCTGTTACTAGACTTCTCACATAGAAGGAAAAGTGCAGTCACTTCTACACGCTGACATGTTATTCTATTTTTCTGCATGCATCTTCTGGAAATCTGTTTGTTTGGGTTTTTTCTCTGACGTTTTCACCACTTTCCTGTTTGAACACCAGGTCTCAAAGTATTCTATTGTTAATTTTGTTTCCTCACAGTAGTAATGGCAAATGATTAACTGGTACAATAATCTTTCCACATGAAGGATTTCCCATTTCAAATTCCACAGAAATACTGCATGTATTTATTTCAAAACAGATGTAACATATAGCGAGGAGTACATCCTGCAAAAGAACCCCACACCTGCATTTTTATTATTAGATACAAACCCAGTCTTATTAAATTCAGTAGGAATACACACCTACACTTATAAAAAGAGAATAATTTTCACATAAACAAGCAGGGCACTGAAACTCAATGACCTAACGCTAGCGAGGACATAAACTTGGCTTCTTTTCTGTTTTTACACCACAATGATGCCAAGTGTTTCTCTGTCAGTAACAGCAGCTACTCCACACTTTTGCCAGATTTACATTACTTGTCATAAGGAGGTATTTTTCATTCTGTCAACTAAAAGTCACTTTCCCGTTGTATGTCTCCAGTTAACAGTGTAATGCTTATGCATTTATGACTTTCAAAAATTAATGTTTATTCTGGAGTCACCTTTCTGCAGTTTATGGATGAACCAATTCATACATTCCAACACATATATAATTGACCAGGAAATAGCTCTATGAATCTGAAATACAAGCATCCTCCTGGTCAAGAGTTTTATACTATGCTTCTGTTTCTGAAACTGTCTTCATACTTCTCTTCTGATAGAAACTAGACACATTTGCACTTAATTTGATTTTTCCGTACTAATTTGTTTTCATAGTTGGTGCTAAATTTTTGTTAAGCACTTGGGACTAGATTTGCATATAGTTTCTTATTTCCTTATCAACAAATCTGGAGTGGGAGTGATTATTCTGTATATATGATGGCTTTAAGGAAATAAAATGCTTCACAACTAGGGATATCAGAACAAAATAATTGTCCTTCATTATCTCAGTCACAGCATAACTTTAAAGCCTGAATTAAAAACACACACAAACTGATCTGAAACAAAAACACAGATCTGAAATGACTAACCTCTTCAATTACACAGAAAATTAGTATGTGGCTTTGCACACAGAGATATGTCTATTGCGCAATTTAAATTTGATCCTTAATTCTATGCCCACATGTCTAATGCAGGTCCCACTGACATGTGTAACCAGCTCATAAACATTTGTTTCCTAGGACTTTGAAATGAAGAATATAACAGAAGGATTTGTCCTAATCCTAGGATTTGTTAATTCCCAATTAACAGGAATTGACTGCCTTGCAGCATCCAATAACACAGGTATGCAGTGAAACGCAGCACAGCAGCTTGCTTCTCAATCGCCTCAGGTGCAAGCAGAATGTGCAACCCCACAGTAAAACAAACAATATTTTACATTTCAAAGTATCTGTTACCTAAATGCCAATACTCCAACTGACATTATAAAACAGGATTCTCACTGTTTGCCAAACCCTTAGATCTATAGGCTGATCTAGCATTGTTTCATGCCTTTTAACAAATTGCCAACAAAGTAAATGCACTTCAAAATGTACATCTCTATGTTTGGGCATTCAGGTTTCAAGGAGACACTAATTAATATTTTAGCCAGTTTTACATTTAATCCAGTTTTGAATCTAAAACCAAAGTCTTAAAAGAAACAATGACTTCCAGTTTCTTCAACCCTACCAGAGATACAACTGAAGCCATATTCGGGGGACATGTTTTGTAGCACCCCCATCATTCATGACCTAGAGTAATCTAGGGACATTTCAACAAAGGTTACAACCAAAATTAGGGAAGTAAATGAGAAAGTGTAAGTTACTAAAAGACTAGGGTGTGAATTTGATAAGGTTCTTCAGTTGACAGACATTACCTATATGCTAAGGTCTCCCACAAGTAATTAATAGGAAAAAAAAATCTCAGATGTTACACAAGTTGAACTTAAAATTGATGGAGCACATTATTTCTCATTGTTACCTTCATTGATAAATTTCCATTAATAACAAAATCATTCTCAGATCCAAAAAGGGTAATGAAAACTCCTAGCACCCAAGCTTATTTATCTTAAAGGCTGCAATATTGTGATAAATTAAAGTTTAAAAAAGGCTACACAAAAGAAACTTCTAGATCTGTTTTTGTTGCTCCATTGTTCTTGTTTAAGGCTTGAGGAAATTTATTACTTCCTCCTCCTGCTTGTATCACTAAGAAATCTTCCAGAATGTAAGTCTCCTAAATCCTCTGTCTACAACTACATGTTCACATAGGTGCTTCAACTGAAAAAGAAAGACCTTCTGTTTGGGGGCAGGGAAGACTCCCCTTAAACCTACTTTTTTTTTTTTTTTTTTTTTTAAAAAAAAAAAAAGAAACCTGTCTTCAGTGACTAAAAAAATACTTTCATGCTTCTCTGCCATTAATGCTGTATAGGAAGAAGGCATGAAAATAGGCAGCAGGAATTTCTGCATGTTTTGTACCTCAGAAATATAAGTATGCCAAGAATTTTCATCTGTGTTTTCACTGCAGAAATCCTTAGATTTCTAGGAATAGAAAGGGAAAAAGTTGTCTCATTCCTCTGCTAGAGGACATGCTGTCACACATCTACTATGGTAAATAATGATTTGACAGTATTTGGAGTTTGAATTTAAAAATGGAAGAAGAATTATTTTTTTAAAGCATTTGAATAAAAATCTTTTGCAATTCTCCTTTTTTCTTAGAATAATCTGAGAACCTGGAGATAACATTTTAGCATAAAAGATGTGGAAAATCATCTTTTAAAAGGAAAGAATTAAAACAAAGTGAAAAATACAGGCCTATTTCAAGTCAGTTTTTTATATACCATGAAGAAGTAATAAAGATTAAACCAGATCTTTTCTTCCAATGAAAATCATGAGTTGACTGTTAAAGAAGGTGCTGCTGAAATGGAAAGGCTGGTATTTCATAAGTAGTATTTCAAAATTTACAATTTACAGCTATTCCACTGGAAAATGTTTGAGGGAGTGATATAATTCTCAACAGGCAAGTACTCCCACACATTGTCTCCATGTGAAAATCTTGAGGCTATCAACCATCAGCTGCTCAGAGACATTTGCTAAAACCTAAAACCTTGTGTCACAGCCAAGTGAACTTTTCATTAGGTCAACATGAAGATTTACTGGCACTCAGAACAGTATACACCAACTTCAAGGTAAAAAGAGTTTGACGCAAATATCTGAGATAGCCCTATCAGCTCCATATTTCAGCTCCTCCCACCTGAATTGGCTTCTCTTGTCTAAGTCAACTAACACACAATTCAGTAGCCTTGACTTACTGTGAGATGTGAGTTATTGGGGTCAACAGTGTTTCACCCTCCAGGTCAAGCTCATCTGCAAAGCTGCTGGTCCTGATGAAGGGTCCTGTGTTCACATCTAAAAACGTTGGGCTTTTTTTCACTGCGAGGAAACATGCAGGTAACAGTTAAAGCATTCAGCTTTTTCAAGAAAGGTCTAACATTCATTTGGATCTCAGAAATTTTAACAGAATATTGAGAACAGAAGTTACTACAAAAGACTGCAAATACAGAAAAGTTCAGGAAAAGTAAAACTTTAACTCCTCTTCTATCCAAAGAATTTAAATTTCTGCTGAAGACTTAAAGCTAATAATTATTACTTCTTATACATTAGAATATAGAGTACATATATCACAGGCAACTTCATTAACTATAAAACTTACTGTACAATACTCATCCATACCATGGACCACCACTCTACCGCAACAGTGCATTCAATTACAAGATCAGTTCTTTTTTATATTGTCTCTACTTCGTGTTTTAGTTTATAATACCAGTTTCTGGGGTGTAATTACCAACTAAGATCAAGAAAGCACGCCTAGATCAACAAAGAAGCCTAGGTATTTCCACAGTGAGCAATCAGATCATCAAGCACTGACTGAGCCTCGTCTTTGAGCCCAGACACAAGACAGGTAGTAAGGTATTCAGGTCATCCAAGATGAGGCCATTAGTGGGAAGATCATTTCAGACACTAAAATGTATGAGATGAGAATTTCAGATACTGAAAGGTTTTAGTCACAAAGTTACTTGTTAACTAAAACTTTCATGCTTCCAATACATTAGGTAGAGTATTACAGATTTCATTTCTAAACTAATGCTCCTAAATTCTGCCAGACTCTAACATTAAGAATTCTAAACGCTTTTTCTCACATAGGCATAATATTTTTAGAGAAGCCACAATATTTACATATTAATAAAACTACTATTGATTTATATATTCTTGTAAATTAATCTTATGGAAAATAAAACCAAGTGTATCCTCAGCAAGTTCACTGATGATACCAAATTATCAGGGCTGGCTGACACTCCAGAGGGCTGTGCT